>PVIJ01008420.1:0-74450 GCA_004024925.1 Scalopus aquaticus | reverse complement strand
ACCCTATTTTAGGATATAATTTAAAATATTGAAAAAGAGTATCAGAAGACATGGTACTAAAAACAGGGGCGCAGAGGAAAGAAGGCAGTGCTTTGGGGGGTTTGGAAGTGGCTTTCCAGGTGGCCCAAAGCTCGGAGGGCAGGGAGCGGCATGTGACAATGCTCAGCCTTTCACCAGTGTCAAAGGGTAAACTCTGGTCACGTGTAATTAAATCACACGAAAACTAATTGTGAGAAACAAAGGTTCGAAGCATGCTCAAATTTGAGATAAAATTCCCCTCCCATCCCTTTCCGTTAGGATGGGAAGGTGCGCTGGCAAGAGGGAAAGGGGAAGATACTGAAGATGAAGAAGAGAGACAGAGAAAGAAGAGTGAGCAGAGAGGGAGAGGAGAAAAGGAGGGAAAGGGAAGGACCGAAGGGACAGCTAGCCACTGCCTTTCTCAGGTGTCTTTCCCTTCCTCTCCATTTCCGGGAACTCAGCCAACCAGACTTTCCTCCCTCCCTTTTTCGCCTCTAGACAGTTTCTCATAATTAGCATCACCAGATGCACTCAAGTCTCTAAGTCTTTTATCCAAATCAAAGAATTATCAGTATGATAAATGGACCACAATGATGACTAACATCTTATTAAGTAGATCATACATTTTTAAAAAGATGCAAGCTGCGATTGGGAGTGTTACAGGTTTTGACTATTATCCCTCCATCAACAGAATAAGCCCATCCTCCTTATTAAATATCTTGGGGTCAATAATATTTGAAGAGTACTTTGAGGCGCCTCTGTGGGGTCGAAGGTCGGGAAGATCCTTCAGTCCCTGGAGAGGCTGAGCTCTGGGGTGTTGGTGGCGGGCAGAGGGAGGGCTCAGCAGGGTCCATCACTGGGGGGATGGCTGCAGCCCAGGTTTGGGGGATCAGCCAGGCCCTCCGAAGCTCTAAAGTCTCCGCTTCCACCACAGGCCTTATGGTTCTTTTTTCAGTGACTTGCTCAGTCCCCTCCCCTGGGGGGAGTGGGATTTCTGGGTTCCACCCTCTGAGTCAATTGTTATTAGATGATTTAATTTTCATTTAATTCCATTTCAGTGATTTATGCCAATGAAATTTGGCATTACTTTCACCTGCAAAAAAAAAAAAAGTACTTTTAGATAAGAGTTCAATACAGTCAACTCTAACTGTCTCTTAAGTTTGAAGTATCCCCTCAAATTGAAGGTGGAGGAAAACTCTATGTCCATGAAGTGTGCCTGTACCCCCGTGCCGCCTCGTTAATCGTTGGTTTTTGCTGCTCCACGAAAAGCTACAGCCTCCAGGGACATTCTCAGTCATTTCGATGTCCCTAAAACCACCTGACTGCGTGGCAGATACTGCAATTTGTATGATTCCAGTTATGTGAAATGTCCACAAAGGGAAACGACTGGTTCATACATATGAATTGGAGGTGGTATAAGCTGTGTCAGGTCTACCTGGACAGAAAAGGGGGACAATTCCTAATCAAACAAAAGGTGGATGTGAGGATTCTTTGAAGACCAAAAAGGACCATATCTCTATGAGCTCACTCAGGCAGTGTGGGGACATCTTCTGTATTGGCTTAAAGAAAAGGGATAATTCCGGGGACCGGTCATTACTGAGGAAATGAAAGTATGACTTCTAGGAACTTTGGCTGCTGAATTCCATGAGAGAATATTCACCTCAGTCCATTTATCAGGATCTGCCTTGCAGATTTAGTTTTATTCACAAGAGGGCGCTCTCCACCAAAATAATGAACAAGTTGGAACACTGCAAATAAAATCTTAGAGAAAAATCGCAAAGCATCATCAAAAATAAATGAGTATTTTAAAATACCTCGAGGAATATTATGCTTTCTTTAAGATGAATAAGAATATTATGCTTTCTTTAAAAATGACAGTTCCGATGTTTAACTCCTGGGAAACTATTTGACAGTAATCAATGCAAACAAGCAGAATGTCATTTACGTGTTTTTAGGCAAAGATAGGGAAGTAATATAGTTTGTGGGTGTTTTTCTTTTTTCTTCCCCAAATGTTTTTCACTTACACAGTCTTACAATACAAGGATAAAAGAAAAACATATTCCGGAATGCAAGGGGCAGAAAATTGGTCCCTGTTTGAATTTCCAGCAGACTTAAGCCATTCTAGCAATTGTAAACAAAAAGGAATTTAGCGCAGAGCATTAAAGCTGTTCAATCTCTGGCGGGTGGAAGGGCCTTTAGGAATGATTCTCAGAACAAAGCCACAGAACCAGGAACAGTCAGGAATCTGGATTCTGGAACCCACTGGGCCGTGGACGCACCCAGGGTCACGTGGCCATCCTAAATGCACCACTTTATCCGTGAACGAGGGACCCAGAACCCAGAGCTTCGTCTACTCAACTCTTCCTGCGTTTCAGTGACTGTAGAACAGCAATAATCTCCAGCTCCCAGGGCATTCCTGGGCAATGTTTTTGTTTTTTTTTAAGATTTATTTATTTATGCAAACAAGCTGGGGTGCAGGCCAGAGGCGTGGGGCGGTGAGGGGGTTCACCAGAGACAGAGTGGGGAGCAGAACAGGCAGATGGATGGAAAAACACTGCCGAGGGGAGCATCGGGAGAGGCAGGAGAGGTCTGTCGCGCCATGTGGGAATCTCCCCGGCCCGGCACCGAACTCGCGTAGCTGCTGCCGACAGCTCCACAGCAGCAGAGCTTAACCGCTGCGTCACCAGGGAGGCCTCACCTGGGCGATGTTTTGAAGCCCTAGCGCTTCTGCAGCACAGGATGGCCCTCCGGGAGGCGGGTGGGCCTGCTGCTGAGCAAGCCAGTCTTCCAACAGACCTTTATTTCCTTGCTGGTTCGATAGGGGCGTAAATATGAAGATGGTGAGGGCGTCGCTCTGGCTGCCCTGCCTGGCCCGTCCCCCACCCTCACCGCCTTTCCCTTGTGCCCAGAAGACTGACCTCTATGCATTACCTGGCTCGGTTCTTTCTGGGCACGATGGGGGCTAGCCAGCTGCAAGGCACCGGAGAGGTGAGCGGTCTGCACTTGGTGATGGCTGGTCCTCCCCTCGAGGTCAAACCGGCCTCTGGTGCACAGCTCGCGCTGGGGGCGGCGGCGGTGCCATCCACTCGCCCCTTAATCCTGGAAGGGGCAATGGCCTCTTTGTGTTGCTGAGGGTTTTTAACCTCCGTGGGCGCCATTATCCCTACCCACACACATGCAATTGTCCCTTTACCCGGCTCTCCCCATTATTCCTTTGGGCCAGTGACCGACGGGTGAGGCTGAGGCCGCCTTCGCTCTGGCGTGCAGTCAGGCGGAGGGGACGCAAACAGCCGTGTGGTGCGGGCTGACTTGTGTCCCCCACGCCCCTCCAAAATTCATGTTGAAGTCCTAACCCCCGGTACCTCAGAAATGTGACTGCCTTTGGAGATGGGACCGGTGAGGAGGTAAGGTTAAAAGAGGTCGGGGGTGGGGAGGCTCTTGTCCAACGAGGACTAGTGTTCTTAGAGGGGAGAGGGCAGGGGTGCGGTTGCTCTAAGACGCTGTGAGGACAGAGAGAGAAGGTGGCACCTACACGTCAGGAAAGAGGCCTCCAAAGAAACCACACCTGTCAACACCTTCGGGACTTCCAGCCTCCACGACTGCGGAAAAAATACATTGGCTATTTAAGCCACCCATCTGTGCTGTTTCATGATGGAGCGCTAGCAAAGTGACGCGCCATCCAAAAGCTAAGCATCTGGTGACTTTCAGAGGAACTTCGGGTTGGGGGAGTTGAGAAAAAGCCTCCTGAATTTGTTAAAATAAGAACTTGAAGTTTGTAGAGAATAACATTACCTACCTCGCAGTATTGTGAGGATACTGTAAGAATGAATATAAAACAGTATCTCCATAACTATTAAAAACAGCTTTGCCTTTTATAAAAACACGCAGCTGATCTCATCCTCTGCGTTTAGAATTATCTCCTGACTTCCTTCTTTCCAAGCTTTGGCTCATTGCCATCTTGAACCCTAATTCTCAATGCCCTTGAGTCCCATTTGGTTCTCAGTGCCCCGGTCCTCTGCTTGCCTGTTAACACTCATCTTTGTCTCTGTGATTACCAGCCCCGAGACCCTCCCTTCCTGGAAGTCATGTGCTTGTAAGGCTGCACCCAGGGAAGGAGGAGCAGGTGGGTCACCCAGTGGAGTGCAGCGGAGGTGACAGTGCTGGCCTCCCAGCTGAGGCATTGAAGTCTCTGCTGGTCCTTGGGTCACCCAGCTCTGGGGAAGCCAGCCACCATGCCACGAGGATGTTCAAGCAGCTCTGCGAAGAAGACAGCACAGAGCGGACGGGGCCTCCTGTCTACTTGGGAGCCCCGGAGTGGAGGTGGCCCCTAGGTCCCCAGATGACAACAGGCTAATTGAACTGACGTTCCATTAGAGGCTCTGTGCCAGAATTGGCCACCAAGATGCTCCTGAGCTCCTGACCGCTGAAAATAAGTGACATTTGTTTTGTGGGATTTCATTTTGGTTTGTTACAGAGCATCAGCCAACCCAATTTGTGCTCATAACCTTCCTCCCTATGCACAGTGCCCACAGCCTGCCCTTTTCTTCTTTTTAGCTCTCTTCTTAGAAGACATGTAGACTAATCACAAAGAATATAGCTCATTTTGTTTTTTTTTCAGGTTCCCGTTTTCCTTCTTGCCAATCCTCCAAAGTCCAATTCAATCTCTACCTCTACAAAGCATTTTTTGTTTTTACTACAATACTTGGACAGCCTTTCCTTTGGTACCTCACCATGAGTACCTCAGAGATAGTTACTGTCTCATATCTTTTGTTAGTATTTCACAAGTATTAACTGGTAATGATAAAGGTGCTGCAGACGTCTGTTTCTCATACTGCCTAGCATAAAGCTACCCATGTAGCAGCCTCACTAGTGAAATAGCTGAATTTCTAATAATCCATCGTCCAAGAGAATCTACACCTGGGAGAACAGAACTTTCTTCTTCTTAGTCTGAATTCTGAAATTATTGTCTTGTTTAAGGATTGGAATATATAACTTCCAAGCTCACTATTTTTAGAGTTGAGTAGGAATGTCTTAGCTGGACAATTCTGGCTCAGTCCGAGGTATATACAGTAGATGTTTTACATACAAAGGGGACATTTAAGGCAGAGACAGTTACACGGATGTGTTAAGGTCAGAGGTGTGACAGGATCTAGACGGCGTGGATGACAGCCCAGCCACAGCACAGGGAACTGTTCCTAATGGAACCCCGAACCCCACCCTGATGCATCCAGCGATCTTTCCGTTCCTCTTAGCGCCCCGCTCTCCCTCGTGAGAGACGCCAACTTCATGGTCCCGAACGACAAAAGTTAGGACCAGCAGAAGGGAAAACATGTTTCACTTTCAGTAAGTGACTTTAGAAATCCATCCGCATTTTCAGATGAGGAAAACATTTGAAATTAAAGACTGCCAATGTTTCAAATTAAACTTCAAAATCATGGCTTGGCATATGTGTAAGAGGCATTCAGTGAATATTAATCTATTGATGTATCAGAGTTCTCCAGAGAACATCTATCACAGTTCTCCACACAGAACCAGTGGGATCTTTCTATCAGTGTATCATCTCTCTCTCTCCATCCATCCATCCATCCATCCATCCATCCATCCATCCATCCATCCATCCAGGCTTATTTTAAAGAATTGGCTCACACAATTGCAGGGGTTGGCGAATTTGAAATTTGTAGGGCAGGCTGACAACTCAGGCACTATTCCTGTTCCAGTTTTGAGGCAGAATTCCTTCTTTTGTGAGGAACCTCAGTTTTTGCTCTTAAGGCCATGACCTGATTGAATGAAGCCCACCCACATTATGGTGATGTTTTACTTAAAGTTGACTAATTGAAAATGTTAATCATATCTACAAAATCTCACAGCAACATCTAGATGTGAGTTTGACCAAACACACTGATACTGCAGCCTGGCCAAGTGCACACATTAATTGTCACAATAGCATATATAAAAAGTGGCCTTAAAAATTACTTATTTAATTTTTTCTTCTCTGCAGCACCATCGTCCCCGACATCGAGTGCTCTAATGTCCCGTGCACCACAAAGATGACAAATCAGCAACACACTGAGGTAAAGGGTTCATCCTCAACATAACCCCAAGCAGTGGTAATAGAATCCTAATGAAGAATAGAACACATTAGAAACTTAATTATCTGTTGGTATTTATTTTCTAAAAAAATAATTCTAAGAAGGAGTCTAAGGAGGAAAATTACCCATTGCAATAGCTCGTGAAACGCCCCCCATTACTGACTCAGCTTTTCCCCACTCAGCAAAAACACACATTCATGGAATTGCCAAGTTATTCTCAGTAAGACTCTGCTACAATACTGTAACTCAGTGTCTAGCAGAGAAAACTTCACCCCCAAAGAAGTCATATGCAGATCCTGAGAACTGTAACGACTTACAAGGTGACAGGAAGACAGACGGGAGAATGATCACAAAGATAACCTTCCTCTTCCTCCTCCTCCCAACGTCCTAAATATTGTTTCATGGTCAGAGTTGCAAACTGTTCTGCTGAGAAAGCCCACTTGGGGTCGGTTTTTTTTTGAACTGAAGATGTTTGAAAACTATGCTAGCTGGAAATGAAAAGGCCCATGTGATTTTCCATCACTTCACAAGGAATGGTGGTGAAAATTGCAAGCAGATCCTCAATTTATTGGCCTTTTACTTAACAAACTCTGCTAGCATAGACAAGACGAAGGAATGACAGGCAATGTGGGGGCAAGGGCTCAGAAGCTTTTCCTCTAGTTAGAGCGTGACTGTTGGCATGATTTAACGAGATCTTTGTTGCAGAAAATGACTGACCGTGTAAGAGCTGGGCTGGGAAGTACCGTGAATGGGGTTTTTGATTCAGAAAAAGATACCAAGGAAGAAGTGGAAATATAAATGTATGTGCCCTTATCGAGCCACATGCTCAGTATCCAAACCGACTATTCAAAGTCTTAAAACCAAATTGTTTGAAATGTTTTATTTGGTAGCAGAAAATATCTATAATTGGATCTTTACAAAAGATGGGCAAGAGGGGAGATAGAAACTTATACAGAAGGTTTTGCTATTGAAATTTGGGATGGTTATCAACCACCGACTGAGGTTACAGGCACTCACAGGAGGCCGTGCCTTTCTATGTAAAGGAGACAGAAGCTGCTGATCCCTCGGCTAAGCAGTTTGTTGGAACTCATTAGACTGAACCTAAAGAGAGAGAAGTCAATGGAAAAGAAGACAAAGTGATTTTGACCTGTAGTACTATATAAACATATTCACTCAGACCAAAACGAATCATCTCAACAACCTGATAATAGATTTTTCATTCTATCAGGTTGACGACGTCTATAATGTTCATTTATACCGTGGCTTTTCAGCTCAATGGTCAGGATTTTAAATTACAAACAGATTTAGGGCCTCCCGGGTGGCGCAACAGGTTAGCGCAGCGCTATGGCGCTGTCAGCAGCTGCGGTGCTAGTTCGATGCTGGGCTGGGAAGACTCCCACATGGCGCAGCAGACATCTCCTGCCTCGCCCACTGCTCCCCTCAGCAGTGTATTTCGGTTGATCTGCCTATTCTGCTCCCCACTCTCTCTGGTGAACCCTCTCACCGCCTCACACCTGTGGCCTGTACCCCAGCTTGTATGCAAAAATAAATCTTTAAAAAAAATTATATACAATTTACACCGAGCTACTGACAGGCATCGTTATTGCAGGCTGTGAATCCCTTTGTATCCACTTGACTTGTCGTGGGCTGGACTGCCTCTCTGGTGGAGGACGAGACACCCAGGTGATCCAAAGACCAAAAAAGCGAGATCAGCCCACATTTCTAAAGTGTTCAAGGCTTTGTATTCATTCAAATGACTAATAACCATTACTTTCAATGAGCCAAATAAAGATGCACTGAGAATGTTTGGAACATCCAAGAATTAAAACCAGTGTTTATGGTATAGTGTGCATTAATGTTTTAGCAATATAAAAAGACTATTTGCTGAAGGGGAAAGCAAACAACTTCCCATTAAGTAGAAAAAGGAAAAAAACACAGTTGTCTAATTTCCAGTTTAAATGTATTTGATTATGAAGACTGTGACCCCACTGAATATAAAAAGAGCTCAGAAGAAATTATATCTTATCCCCCAATGTACAAGTATAGTAGTATTTCTATATCAAATTACATTTGGTTTATGATTAAATACAAGGCTAGATACACACACACACACACACACACACAAACACACACACACTCACAGTACCTTTATGGAGTTCTTTAAAATGCTCACAGTAGCTTATATGGTATTGATAGAAATAAAGACAAAATGTACAGAGTGTAGATTAAAAATCCTCTTTTACAGATCATTAAAAGTGATACCTGTTGCGGGCTAAACAGCTTAAATTATTCAAGTCTGAAATTTGATTTCTGAAGCAGAACTGTGGTTTGGTATCCAATTTCACACCTTCAGAAGAAGGAACAAAAGATAGAGAACATCAAACACGGGAGTATGAGGCTTCTGATTTGTTCCTGAACTGTGATGAGGTCTCCGATCCATCCTGACCAAAACTTAGCTTCGTGTAGGTGATGAGGGTATTCAAACAATTAGATTTAAATTTTTGTTTCCATAACTACTTTAAAAATGTTTAAAGATGCACATTCTAATGTATTAATACTCTATTGTGTCGGACTAGAGAGAGCACGTACACTAACAAAATGCTAGCTCTAATATATTTTTGTATAAACTTTGGAAATACAACTTCAGCTATCTCTAATTAAAGAATCTCCTGAGTTGTGTATCTAAAAGATGTGTATCTAAAACCTGTTATTCTTTGTTGTACTGGTCTGAGTCAAAATTTTCTTGACAGTATATAAATAACACGATGTATAGAAATAAATTACTGTAGAGGTTTGGCCAGTTACCTAGAACCCCAATTTCACATTTGTGATATTCAGAAATATTATTTTTAGCAATGGACTAAGGTCAGTAAACATGAATATAAACTTAAAATATATTTATTCTTTATTCTGATAAAAAAAGACTCTCAGGCTTTATGTATTGGGGTTATACAAAATTGTATATAAAAAAGATTTTGGTGCAAAAGCCTTTGGAAAGTATAGCCCTATTAAGAAACTGTCTTAATTTGTTGATACAATGTTGAATGTGATTTAGTATTCTAAAACAAATTGCCTAAAACATTTCAATTGTTAAATCAACCCACATAATGGGGAAATGTCTACAAATTAGAACTCTGTGGGCCTTCAAAAATGGTAACTTCAAAAAGGTTAAGGAGAAACTACACTAAAAAATTCATAATAGCCTTCTGGTAGACAATTTTAAAATAAGATTTCCATTTTCAATTAGTAACGTATTTATTGCTGTGTTCCAAATCTCAAAGGATGTTCATCCTCTGGGTAATACAATTTAGTATCTTCACACATCAACTGTGCCGTGTGTTTTGATAGTTGAGGCACATTTCAATGATCTTAGATTTTAGTTTTTGGCTTTATTATAAAACAGCTTGCACACACCAAACTCAAAACAATCTTTTTTATTTAAAAATCCACCTCAAAATTGACTTCTGGGTTTCAGTTTTTGTTTAAAAAGAAGCAAACATTTAAAAGCATCAAATGTTACTAGTCTACAGTTCATCTTGTAAGGAACATTTTTAGTTTGCGGTTTGGGGCGATCAACCCGTTACATTGATTAGGCACAGCATTAAGGCCCAGGGCCAGAAATCAGGGCACATGTGTGTGGTTAGGCAACAGTTAGGGTCTGCACAGAGGGGTCACACCTCACCTGTGGGTATCCTACCTCTGTGCCTCCTCCAAAATCTGTTAGTAAGTCTCAGATCAAAATAAGAGATCGTAACTTCATCAAAAACAAAAAAACAACCAATCATACCTGCTTTTGAATTTACATTGTGAAGCCAAGACAAATCTAGTTGTAGCCTCACTATAGCTAATTTGTGGTCTTGCTGTCCATGTCATGGGACCGTGTTACAGGTGAGACAGAATCCTATAATCCCTCTCGTGGTTTTGGAAATCTGGCTGGAAGAGGTCCAAGACGCTAGGATTTCACATTAAAACAAGGTGCCAATAGTTCTCGAATGGGGGGAGTGACTATAAATCACACTACAAAATTCTTAGTTCTTTTACTGGAAAAGCAACAAGTGCTACATATGAGAATCACTTCTATAACATCTATACATCTATTTTTTTAATGCAGATATAAAATATTAATTGCATAGGGATTTAAATATAAGGCCAAGAAGAACATTAAGTAAAGTTAAAAAAAATCATAGAAAGGGCACTATGGTGTCAACAGATAGAATTTCATTCTTAAGAGTAATAAATCTGAATTACTGTCTCATTAAAAAATCACAGTATGTTGCTATAACTAACAGTGAGTGTCAACTGTTTCATTAATTCCAAACTGGAAACCAACATTAGGACTAACAAGAATAAACTAAAGCTCATTGCCTAAACCTGATCAGTGTATTATTAGCACATCAGTGCCTGGTACGTACCTGATTAGTTACAGAATCTACATTTTGCAAAAAATGTAAAGCTTAATACATTTTAACAAGTGAGAGCACATCACCACGGCATGCCACCAGTGACGTGCGCGCTTCCTCGACAGCGTAATTCTGTCTTCCGAGGTGTAAACCGGCAGAATCTTCAATCAATGAACCAAAAACACTGTAATTGACAACACAGAACAAGGTTCTACCATTGAAAACTAAGTGTACATGAAGCAGAGAAGGAGTTCCTGACACCAGTACATACATTAGCCTCTGCAATTTCAAGGGCAAGGCAGGAAGTCGACCGCACTCTAGTTTCTAAGCTAACAGTCACCACCTGAGGTGGCAGGTGGAATGGTCAACTGAGAATCTATTTCTCCTCTTCAGGGTGTTAGGCTGTAGTTACATAGCAACTTCCCAATCTAAAAGTAGCTTAGTTAACTCGTATTCTTATATGGAGTAGTGTGAGGAAAAACAAGAACTCCCAAAGGAACTATGTTAAGGTACATTTGAGAAAACCAATGTTTTAAATGAAAAAGTGCATAAATACAGTAATACTACAAGTGTGTTAACTATGGAACAAACACTTCCTCTGGGAGCTACACAATACTCTTCCCACGTTATTTACATGTGATGAATTGTTCAGATACCACAAAGCACCATTGACAGTCGAATTATCTGATGACGTCTAAAGGCTTCTCGGACAGTCCACACCCCTCGGTTGAGGATCTGCCTGGAGTAGATGTCTTGAGCCATCTTCGGTCAAACAGGATTCATCTTTACATGTAAGTTCTCTTTTGTTCAAAACCAACAAAGCAGCGTTTTCACTTCACGCTCTTGGTGGGCGTTTCGGATTCCGTGGACTGCCTCCCATCCGTCCAGGCTTCCCGGGTGCTCTTCAGGGCCAAGGTCTTCTGCTGGTCCACCACGACATAATCCACCCGCTCATCGGCCACGCTGCTGCCCGAACCACTGCTCTTTTGCTGAAAAGTGAAGGAAAAAACGTTACAATCCCATAGGAAAAGATGTGCTTCTGGGGCCTCCCGGGTGGCGCAAGGGGTTAAGTCTCAGCCTATGAAGCTATCCAGAGCCACTGCAGCACAAGTTTGATCCCCAGCCAGGGAGATTCCCACATGGCGCGGCAGACCTCTCCTGCCTCAACCGCTGCTCCCCTCAGCAGTGTACTTCAGTCAATCTGCCTGTTCTGCTCCCCACTCTGTCTCTGGTGGATCCTCTCACCACCCCACACCTCTGGCCCATACCACAGGTTGTATGCAGAAATAAATAAATCTTTGAAAAAAAAAAAGATGTGCTTTTGAGCGAAATTCAGTCTTAAAGCACATACACGCATACTGTGCATACTCTGGAAAATCTACTGGGTCACAAAAACATACCGTTACTGCAATTTTACACTGCTGACTCCCTGCAAATTGAAAAGGGCTTTTCTCTTACACTTAACATTATTACATGTAAGGATTCAAATTAAAACTCCGATCACAGATGAAATTCCTGTGAAATGGGGCAGCAGATGCGCGGCTTGCTTCACCCTTTCGTCTTTAGCTCTAGTTCACTGTTTTCAAGTCCTGAGGCCATGTATCAGTGTTTACTTTCAAAGCTAAGACATGCTTTTTTGAAAAGCAGTATTTTAAAAATAGCAGACTACATAGGCTGATGGGCCTTCTTCCTCCTAAAATATGATTAGATGCTAGTGACTTGGAAGCAAATGTGATTAGCAATGCACTGTGGGGGCCTCTAGAAGGAAGGGAAAGAGCCAGCGAGCTATGAAACAAGCGAAGACAGTGTTGTCTTTACGATGAATGTCAATCTTGGCACTGCAAGCAGGAGGCCCTGGGAAGGAGGGCGAGCAGAACCCGAGATGATCCAGCTAAAGTAGGGGAGCTGAGCTGGTCCTGGGGGTCCCACAGACATGCTCAGGGAAAACAAATTCAGTGAAAATGCATGAAACCACAAGGAAACATGCAATCAAGAATCTGAGTTAGCAGAAACAATCACACAGATTCAGACTCCCACAGACTTCAGATATTGAAATTAGTGCATACACAGTACTGTTTATATATAGAGAGAGAATGTTTGAGGACTTAGGAAAAAAACTAAGAGGAATAAAATAACAAGCAAAGAAGAAGAAGCTATTAAAACCAGCCAGACATCTGAAAAAAGGGAAACAAAACTTCATTTTAGAAACGAAAAATAAAATAGTTGAAATACAAATGAAACAGAAAGATTGAGAAGGGTTAAGAATGGTGATGGAGCTAAAGCAATTATCCAAGAACAAAGAAGATCAAATAGAAATATAAGTGAGAAGAGATGTGGAAATCAGAGAACAGCAAACCAATTATCTAGTTAGAAGCCTCAAAAGAGACAATTACAAGGTTGACAGAGAAGCTGTATTTAAAGAGATAATGACTGAGAATTTTCCAGAATTGATAGAAAGTATGAATCCAAAAATAAAGCAGAGAAAATAAAAAGAATCCAAGTCTAGATGTGTACACACACTGTAGTGACCTGCAGAAGACCAAAGATCCGGAAAAGATCTCTGACAGAAAAGACAAAGGCGCTGCACAGCAGGACCCACGCTGTTCAGCCCGAACAACAGAGGCCAGACGGTAACAGAACAGTCTTTTCTATGTGTTGAGAGAAAATGATTGTCCAACAAGAACTGTCATCTCAACAAAATTCTTTTCCAAGACCGAGGGAAAAATAAAGACATTTCAGTTCAACAAAACTGCATTTACCAGACTGGACCTCCATAAAAGGGACTTCCAAAGGAGGTGTTTTAGGAGGAAGGAAAATGATTACAGAAGGCAGGTCTAAGATACAAGAAGGAATGAGTAAAAAGAGAAGTTTCAAACATGTATGAAAATGTAGGACAATGTCATCTATAGAGTGAAAATAGAATACTACTAACAATAATGTCTCTGTGGGTTTAACACAAAGAAAAAACTAAAATTTTGGACAAAAACAGCACATAAGTCAGAGGGGAATAATCTGAGCTAACATGGGAAAAAGAGTGAAGACATTGACTGACTGTAGAATTTGTGAAGGAAGCATTTCGAGAGCAACCACTAGATGAGTAGACAGTAAAGAACACTTCCACTTTCTGTTAGAAAAGAAAAATGTATTCGTCTCCATAACTTTCTTTTTTTTTTTTTTTAAAGATTTTATTTATTTATTTATGCATACAAGAACTAGGGTGTAGGCCAGAGGTGCTGGGGGTGAGAAGACTCACCAGAGACAGAGAGGGGAGCAGAACAGGCAGATCTACTGAAGCACACTGCTGAGGGGAGCAGCAGGGAGACAGGAGGGGTCTGCTGCGCCATGTGGATCAGCTCCGTGGCCGGGGATCGAACTCGTGCTGCAGTGGTGATAGTGCTGAGACTTGACCCCTAGGCCACCAGGGAGGCCCTCCATAACTTTCTAACTTGTGAATACAAAATAGCTTAAATCGTATCCTTTACTAAATTTAAATTAAACATAGTAAAAAAAATTCCCACAAAGGAGATAGAATTCTTCAGATTTACAACGTGAGCTACCGGTTAGAGAACGCGGTTCACTTACCTTACGTGGTGGCGTGGACTTCCCAGAATCCAAATCGAGATCTAGGTATTCCACTTGTTTGTCTCCTTTGGGCTTGATCATAGGGCTGCTTCCTCCGTCGAGGCTGCTACTGCCGAAAAGATTCTGAAAGTATCGGACAACAAAACCAACTCTCAGACGGTCGTGATACACACTACTTTTCTTGTTGGCCACTGAAGACTAAGTATGTATTTCAAAAGGATGTAGCTTGAAGAAATGTCTGCTTAGAAAATTAAATAATCGTTTAGGATAGGGGAAAATAGCTAATATTTTAAAAACTGAATAAAACTTAGCTTAGACCCAGCTCAAAGTTGTTTCAAAAGTCAAACTCGGTGGAAACTAAGACCTCACACCACCGTTCACTGTGACAGCATAATCTGAACGCTATGGCAGTGCTTTCTTTACTCAGTTGTATTAACCAGAGAATTGTTGCATGCCTTGCTTTCACATAAAATTTTAAATTTTTTATTTCGTTAAAGGCTTTTACACTAAAATTAGTTTAGAATCAGCACATTAACGGAAGGCTATGAATAGTGATTCTATTGGCAAAGTCTATTTTGTTTCAACCATCTGGAATTTTTATCACTTAATTTCCTCGGTCTTCTTAGCCTGAACCCTTCTGTCCTAACAGGAATTGTGTAACAGAGGGACTACTCTCTAAAAAAAGATTGTGAAAAAAGGGAAGTGAGAAGATAGCTATAAGCAAGAAGGGAAAAGCTCGAGGTAGAAACAGGCAAGCAGGAACTTCAAAATAAATGCGGAATAAAAAGGAATGGACAACAAGAACTACACATAGACCCTCTCCTGGACTTCTGACAGTCTTCTAGATGTGTCCCAACAAATGACTTGTTTCTAAGCCTTGGAGCTCTCAATCCCATCGATAAGTGTCCCTGGCTTCCCACAGGCAGACTGCTTAATCATGGGGCTTTTCACCCACATCTTAGCTCCTACTTTGGAAGGAAATCAAAATGATATAAAAAGTTAAACATTTACACTTGTTCTGATGGACAAACCCATTTGCAAACTGCTTAAATCTAGTTCTGCTGAGTCTGTTATACTGCTGCTCAATTCCTTCTCTGCTCAGGCTAAAAAGCATCAGCTATGGCTGAGGGAAAGGACAACAGCTAGTAAGTCACTGAGTCCATCCCTGCATGTGAGCCGGGCAGCTGCTGACAGCGGAAGGAACAGGTTAGTGAATTAGGAAGAGATTCTCCTTCCTCTGGGGTGGCCCAGTTCTGTGCCAGGGCACAGCATGCGCAGTGGGGCTCGGCTGGTGCACGCTCCCCAGTGCACAGCACTGCCTTGTCTGCTGGCTGCACACTCTGGACTCGCCGTCTCCTCCTAGCGAGCGACCTGTATGACCGCACGCCACGGTCCCAGGTGCAGGGACAGATTTTTATTATTATAGTTTTGATTCTTAAATTTGGGGGAACAGATTTTGAAAGATTTTTCTTTTTTTTGGCATACAAGCTGGGGTGCAGGCCAGAGGTGTGGGGCAGTGAGAGGGTTCACCAGAGACACAGTGGGGAGCAGAACAGGCCAATCAACTGAAGTACACTGCTGAGGGGAGCAGCGGGCGAGGCAGGAGAGGTCTGCTGTGCCTGTGGGACTCCCCTCAGCGGGGCATTAAACTCGCGCAGCTGCAGCTGCTGACAGCTCCACAGCGCTGCCCTTAACCCACTGCGCCACCAGGGAGGCCTGGGAGAATTTTTCAGGGCTGCTGGCTAACCTGCTTTGTCTAATTATTGTTAGAACTGGACATTTTTTCATCATTAAAATGTTAAAATTTGTGTCCCTACAAGGGAGACTATTTGTTCTTGATATAATCTCAACCAGGAACAGCCTGCCTCTGTTCGAGCCTTAACCTTGGCGTTTCCCCAACACAGTTTAGAAAAACCCTAAGCTTTGAGGAGTTCCTCTAAGTGTCCTGTGAATTAAAAAAAAAAAAAAGGAGTGCTTTGTTTTCCTAAAATTTTTTTAAAAAGAGGCAAATCATCAAACCTATTTTTTTTTTTTTTTTTTTTGCTAATGCTGTGCAGCCTCATCATTGCTTGATTTCGGGGGTCCCTTTAAGGGTTCGGTTCACAAATGCTGGGCTGAGGCTCTCTGTATAACCAGAGGCCGCACCCCAGTCACGGTTTCAGCGGACACCCTGCTCCCCAGCACCCTGTGTGTGGAAGCTCAGCACCCAGAACCAGCCTGGCTGGCCGCGGGGGCTGCACTGGATCGGGTCCCATCGCTACTTCTGAGTCTCTCTCTTCACTGACACCATCAGCCCCGCACACACCAGGTCCTGTGAAACGCCCGGGGCCCCCATCCTGACAGCAGCTCCCAAGGCTCTGGGCCAGCAAGTAATCACTCTGACCTTGTTTCTCAGGAAGAGTCGGCCGGGATGAGCCAGACATGCAGCCACAGGAGATGGGAAGACGGCTACTTTCTGTGTAAACTGGCATGTGGACATTTACATCCGGGGTATTTACCCACTTTAGACTTTACAATACTATTTTGGAAAAGCGCTTTAGAAGTAGAGAAAAACAGAACAAAGAGACAAAACTCAACCAAGACAAATCCTAGAAATCTGAGTGTAGAATCGAGGCTACCGAGGGAGAGGGTGGGGTTCGGGAGCACCATGGGGAGGAGGCCTGTGGAATGCAGTGGAGTATCAGGGGGGCTCTGGTATTGCGTGTGGTGACCTCCATCTGAAGAGTGAAGCTATTGCCCTAAATCGTATACAGTGTTGTAAACCAAGTCACCTCAATACAAAATAAAAAGTGGCCTCTGTCTCTTCCTGAAGTGTATAATGAAAGCTGGAAAGGTCAGATTTACAGACTGGAAAAAGGCTCCCGTGTGAGTGCCAGGAAGGGCTACTCAGGGAGACAGTTAAGACTTTACGTACCGAGTCTTCACTGGACAAGTTTGGATTCATGGAGACGTAGTTCTCCTCACTGTCGTGCGAGTCGCTGCTGGAAGTTGTGCTGTGCACGGAGTCGGGCCGGGGGGACAGGGGGAACCTGGAGGAGCTGATACAGAAACCACCTTTACCACACAAACGTAACCCTGACGAACTCCTAAGATCACTTGCCAAACAAAATGAGAGAACGCTGACATTGATTCAAGCATTTTCACTGAGGTATATGATCATTTATTGTACACATCATAACACAACTGATTGAGCACATTCAAATGCACTCCTAAAAGTTGTAAACAATTGTATCAGAGCATTAAATCATCTTGTGCAAAACACAAGAAAGATGACTGCGAGTGAGTTGGGTGATAGTGGACAGTCATGGATATAGAAAGATTTAAGAATTACTATTAAAAATCAACTAGCGTGTGTACATATAAAATATGAACATATTTTCGTTACAGGTTTGTGACTTCATAGATTCTTCTCACTTCTATATTCCAGTCTCGATAAATGTTGATTAAATGATCTTTAATCAAGAAACTCCCCCAATTTTCCAGATGAGTAGTTCTCAGAAACTTTTGGTCTATGAACCCTTTACACTCTTAAAATTACAGAGCACCCCAAGGAACTCTTGTTTCTGTGAGTTATATCTATTGATATTTACCATGTTACAGATGAACAGCAAACATTTAAAACACAAGAGTGTACAGGTATACATACTTTAATTGTCACAATCTCATCAACTATGACGTTGTCTCTGGGAAACTCCAGTGAACTCTCATGAGAAAAGAGTGAAAGAGGCTGAGATTATCTTAATGAAAATAGTTCTGACTTCTAACCTGAGGGGGCGTCCCCAGACCATCCTTTGAGAACCACTGTTCTAGGCATTTTTCATCACCACAAACAATAAAGCTACATATTTTAAACAAAGACTTACTCTCGAGCAAAACTCCGGGTGATGGGAGATCTAATTGGGGCTTGTAATTCTTCCCATTCTGCAAAGGGTTTAATTTCTAAAGGTGCTGGCTTGACTGAAATAAGAGAGAGAAAGACGTTTTAGTGTAAAGAAATCTGAAAACAAATGCGTTCCTCTCTGGTTTATCTCTACCTATGGGTTAGAGCCAGAAGACAGTGAAGGCCAGCGAGTGTCCCACACAAAATAAGACCCAAAGGTGCTGTGGCGCTGGCTCACAACCACAAAGTTAAAATAATAATAAATAAGAGGATAATTCACAGCAAAAGCTAAATCAGATGTTCATGATTGCTTAATCAAATTCCAAAACTCTATTTACAACATGCTGCTTCCTTATATAAGTAAATGTTTTATAATGTAAACCACCTAAGAGTAATGTGATCCCATTCCTTCACTAGTACTTGATACATAGTTTTCATTATTTCCTCACTTTATTCTTTCACTCATTTTATCCTCACATGTGGAGATATAAGTAAAAATATTCCTATCCTTCAATATCAAAGCATCAATTATTCCACTATACATATAAAATGATGCACAGAAAGTATTAAATATGAAAGTTTACCAAAACCAAAAACTGAAAAAAGAAATAATGATGGAATCTTTTAAGATAATTTATGTTCAGCCTAGAAGCAAACAAATTAAAACAATAATTATATTTTCAAACTCAGCTCTGAGAAAAGGCCATAATTAATCATCTCAAGTTTTTAGTTTAATCAACAACATCCTTTACTAAATTAAATAAAACAAATGCCAGTATCTTTATTAGTTTTGTGTACAAGTGATCTTTGCATATTTATGGTAGATAAATACTAACTAGTATAAACCATAGCTGTCAGCCCTTTTTGTAAAGTCAAGACTGACACATTTTTACTTTTTCATATTTTCCTTTTGGTCTTTGTTCACAGATGTGTAATTTTAACCAACTGCTATAATTACCATCAAACTATAAAATAGATGGTCACTTCAAAGGACCAGGTAGATTCACTGAGACTTATCACTATTTTTGCCAACGCAAATACAAAAAACTCAAAGCAATTTTCTGAAGACCAGATGGACTTATTTAAATTCAAGTTAAAATAACTTTGCTCCTTTAAGCACTGAAATGGACATGCACAGAATAGTAAGTTGACTGCAAGTACTTAACTAATTTGTCCAACTTTTCTGAAATCCCAAGACAAACAGCAGTGTAACTGTCAAACTCTTAAGTCAGGCATAAAATAACTCAACTATGGGAAAGATTCTATTTTTTGTGTCAGAATAGGATATACACAGCACACACAAATACAAGAGACAATTGGAACTCACAAGCAGTTCACAAGCTTAATGCAAACAATGGAATGACGTTTAAAAGGTGCAAAGAATAATGCAGAAGGACAAGACTAAACACATATTATCAAATATTTAGCATGCTGCTATTAACGGCATAACAATTAGACTTAGTGTGTATTATGGGGAGCATTTGCTTTAGGAATAACATGCTGAGAAGCTTTATTTACAACAGCAATAGCATTTAAGGCTGTTGTCCTTTACTTTTTAAGAAAAAAAAATAATCACAAAATAAACAAACTCCCAAAGCCCCATCCAGCATGCGTTGCTAACGTACATACCCTTTCTTCTCGTCGGAAAGTCCCCTACGGTTTGTGAATCAGTTCGCTCTAAACCCTGGGGTTTGGGTCTTAAAATTTTAGGACTCTGACCTAATTGGTAAAAAGAAGACTCACTTAATAGTTGTTTTTTAATGGAAAAAAATGGATTTTGTTAAAAAAAAAAAAAGCTACAGAGCCCTAAGCAGGAATGTTAACATCTTGGAAGCAGAAACATGTTTGTAGAGACTAGTCCCATTTTGTTACATATTCATGCTCAGTACATAGGAGAAAGAAAGCTCCATGTGACAGTGGATAGGCCAGATGTTAAGAAAGGTGGTCGGGTGTTAGTGGGGTCACCAACTGTTAGTTGTTACCTTGATTTGTGGGAAGGGAGGAAACACATGTGCCATGGTAGTTATTTTTCTAACATGGCTACAGAACTGGAGCAAATGAAAAGAATTAGAACCCCCCGCAGATTCCAAGTACATCTCTTCTTGAAGGTTTGACTTCTTACGAAGTCCCAAGGCCTACTTCCCTATAATTACCTTCTTCTTTTGAGGCAGAGACACTAAAAGCCTTCATGTATCTATTCCATCACCTCCTGATCTCCTGACCAAAGTCCTTCTAGAAAAGCAGGTGGAACTGACAAGGTTTGTTAACCCAGGATCAAAACAGATTCACACCGTATCCCCTGGTTATTTGGGCGACATCATTTTTGCAAGCCTCAGACTCTAGGTCCTGGGCCTGCATGCTGTCTGGCTTTAATGTCAGTGTTTGAAAGCAGAAGTGCAGGTGCCATCACACCTGCTCACTCAACCACTGTGCATACAAGTGGCGCTGAAAAGCCCAGGGTAGACGCCCCGTCTCAAACTCGCCCTCCCCTCCCCGGCAGCCAGGCCTCCTGCCTTTCTCCCAGGCACTGCAAAACAGCAGGGCGGCAGCAGCATCTGGATCGGCGGTGGAAGCTACAGTTCTCGCGGCACCAGGTTCCCTCCTTGGCATTTACTAAGCTGACGTCTATGAGACAGCGACACTAGAACTTGCGGATTGAATGCTTCTGTCTAGGACCTCCCTGGTGGCCTAGGGGTTAAGTCTCAGGGCTATCACCACTGCGGCCTGAGTTCGATTCCCAGCCAGACCCACATGACCCACATGGCGTGGCAGACCTCTCCTGTCATAACCTGCTGCTTCCCTCAGCAGTGTATTTCAGTAGATCTGCCTGTTCTGCTCCCCACTCTGTCTCTGGTGAATCCTTTCACCCCCCCACACCTATGGCCCCAGTTCTACACAAAAATAAAAATTAAAAAACAAAAAACAAAAGCTACTATCTAGCACCTTATCTACCAGACCCTAAAAGCTTCTTAAATGAGATTCCGTAGGTTATATGAAAACGTAAGTTCTCTAACTGATTTTCTAAGGTAGGCAATGAATTCACTGAATTTATTCAGTAACGAGGAGGGCCTTGTTTACAGTATGAGAACACCAACTTTAGGCCATGAGCTCCTCAGTGCCCACAGCCCTGGTCCAAGCTGTCAAGCCTCTTTGCAAAAAAAAAAAAAGTGAAACGACAGGAGGTTTTGCTCCAGAAAAATACATTTACTTGAGAGCAGAAAGGCCCTTGTGGTTTAGATTCAGCTTCGTTTTAGAAAATAGACCACAAGGAGTTCAGTGGCCGGATGGGGCAGGACATTAATCAGAGGTCAGATGAAGGTGTCCTCTGGCCTCCGACCTGCCTCGTGCGGCTCCTGGGCGGCCTCACCTCTGGGTGGAAACAGCAGCTCGGGAGACTCAGTCCTGGGAGACCAGCTTTGAACTTCAGTGAGATCTGACCTCCGCCTGAGGCCACGCAGGGGCCGAACGTGTGAAGGGCGCCATGTGTACTCACTGCAGCGTGCTTTTATGAAGACTTGGGATGGGCTGGCATCAGTGTGTGCTCACCGCCCTTGCCGAAACATCCCCTTTCTAGGATTCTTTAGCATCCTCGGGATTTTCCACCATGGCCCCCTTCAGTGACCACCGGGCACTTCTCCCCTCTGCACCCTTGGTCTCTCATCTATGTTGGTGGGTTGAGGCCCAAGGCCAAGGGACGCTGGGGTAACCTAGTTCTGATGGTTTCTTTTTCTCGAGTCCCACCTGGGCCTTGCTGACCACTTCCTGTGATACTTGGCACTGAACAGCGCCTCCAAGCCAGTCCTCCCTCCAGTACTCGGGAGGGTAGATGTGCCGAGATTTTCTCAGGAAAGTGTTCGGGGCCTCCCTGGTGGCGCAGTGGTTGAGCGCTGTGCTGTGGAGCCGTCGCTGTGCTGTGGAGCTGTTGGCAGCGCGCGATGCGAGTTCGACGCCCAGCCAGGGAGAATCCCACATGGCGCGTCAGACCTCTCCTGCCTCGCCTGCTGCTCCCCTCAGCAGTGTATTTCTGATCTGCCCGTTCTGCTCCCCACTCTGTTTCTGGTGAACCCTCTCGCCGTACCACGCCTCTGGCCTGTACCCCAGCTTGTATGTATGTATAAATAAATAAATAAATCTTTAAAAATAAATAAATAAAATAAATTTTAAAAAAAAAGGAAAGTGTTCGGTTTTAAGGTGCATTTACAAAATGTGTGTATTTTCTCCTCCCTGCAAAGACTGAGGGTGACTTTAGGGCAGAAGGTCGCACTGTGGAGATGTCACACAAAAGTGTACTGAGTCCCGGGGGCATTTGTTGCCTTTCTTTCTGGCCTTCTAAACTCAATCAACGTTTCAGTTCCACACAGAAATGAGAGTCACAGTTCAGCATTACCTACGAGGAGAGACAGGACCAAAGAAGCCCACGGTCCAAGCAGGTGTCTCTGAGTCCTGCCTCCTCCTCCCAAGATGTGGGCGGAAAGGAGCAATGGAGCTTGGGAAAGGGACTTCTGTTCCGTCTTTCCTGTTTGAGCATCCCTAAAACAAGGCTACAAAAACCCTGGATTTGGAAAGCGGGGCCAAGTACTCTCTGAGTAAGCTGCTGGAAAAAGTGTGACTTTACCTTAAAGGATAAAAGGTTTTTTCTGTGGTTTCCTTAAATCTCAGAACGAGCTTTCTAGGGGACTAGAACCCCTTAATGGTGTGCTCAGCATAGAGTGCAAACTTATCAGCCCGGACCTGCCACCCTGGACACCGGCACCCGCAGGGCGGCTGGCCCCTGCCCCTAGACACCCCTCTCTCTCCCTTCTCCTCCCCATGATCGGAGTCAGCCCCGCTCCACTCTGTTCAAAGGATCCAGCCCGCCCAGCCCTGGTGTCCCCCCCTCCTCTGCCATCATTTAATCGCACTCACTCTCTCAGACTTTCCCCCAGGGAGCTTCACCAAGCGTGCCAAGCGCTTACCTCAGCCACAGCCCTGCCATGCCAACTGTGATAATGTGTTTATTTCCCCACCTCCTCTGAGAGATGCGGAGGTGAGCTTCTTCCGGAGGTGACGCTCTCCTCCTGTGTCTGGAGACCCCAGGAGGGGTGTGGCCGGCCCTTCCTGGGCAGGAATTGAGACGGGGGACATGAGCCAGCCCGTCTCTTAAACATGGTCTTGTGGAATCTGATCAGTATCACAACTTGTTTCTACTTTGAGAGGGAGTAAAGAGCAACTGAGTGTTGTTTCCAAAGTTGGTGATTCCAAATATGGCTAAAATGACCTGTGAGGTCAGGCTTCACCTAGGCAGCCCTTTGGGGAAAGTCCATACACTGCTCAGCACTGTTTGATTAGGTTCTGCTTATAAACATTCAGCTCCAAGTGAAACATTGAGCTGTAATATGGGAACAAACGACTTCCCATACTGCAAGACTAACTCAGCCTACATGATTTACTCTTTCAAAGGTTTACTATTTCCAGTAGGCACCGCAAAAATCAGGAAAGAAGAAAAATAATTCACAACATTATTCTCTGTTCATTCTAAAATGTCATCAAGGCAGCATCCTGAAAATCTTCTATATTCAATTTAAGGCCTCACTGTATAAAGAACATAGTATTGATAATGACTTAGGTTAATATAATTAATTAGGTTAAGGCTATTTAGGAGGAAACAAGCACACGTGGCAGCGTGGCGGCTATGCTGTGAAAGTGCCCCCCTCCTAGATTCCGCTTCACTGTAACCCCCAACCAGAAGTCTGTCGTCAGCTTCAAACATTAATACCTGTTTATAAAGCCAGTTACGCTTGGTATCATCCAGCTCTCTTCCAAACATTTACTGTAGGATAAAAGTACTTCTTGAAAAACACGGTACTTTTTCATCCCATTCAAAAACTCCTGTAGACGATCTCTTAAAAGTCCAGGGCAAGTATGTCAGAAGGACCAACCTACGGGAGCTCCAGGCGGAGATGTTCCAGCTGCTCCCTACACCAAAGTGATGAGACACTGTAGCCAAACTGACGTACACACTGAGCACCAGAAGTCACCGTGTGTTGCTGACCAGAACAACAACGGTTAGAACTGTTGCCCAAAGCTGGGAACAGACCAAAGCAAAGCAAAGCAAACCTAAAAACAGCACCAGAGTCTCAAACAGCTGCTTCGATATGTCAGAAGGAGACTGGGGCGGGGAGGGGGACAGATTAAGTGCATCGATTAAATATGGGAGATTTATGTAATGAGAAGCTGCAATCATTCGAAAGATTTCCCAAACCTGACAAAATTAATTTTCTATTAAAATATGAACTTTTCAATGGAAGCAGTCGAAACATAATTTGCTGTGCCTCTCTAAGGACTCATGTGCTTTCCTAATATTTAATCTGTCCAGATTCTGTCTCTCCTATTAAAAAAAATCAACCTCAGTTCACAACAAATACAGGAGTGACAGAGACAGTATGATGGGATGGGCAAAGGGCTCCTGGAAATACATTAACCCTAAGTGGTCAGGACATCTATGTATTTTTGCAGCTTCAATTACTCAGAAGTATTTGAAAAACTCATCTGTCCTACAAATTATGGCAGCTGACATCTATAATTGGGGGCATAAGCAAGGCTAGAATGCCACTCATTTGCTGCAGACCAGTCCAAAGGAGACAATCACAGAAGCAGATAATCACAGAAATTGGGTACTGAATTAGCTATATTGGGCATTGAAACTAATCAAGTCATATTTGATAGAATTAGCCTTGCTTATTAGGAGTTCACCAGAATAACAACAGATTGAGTCCTCTCTCTGACATCACACAATTTGAAATTAACAGTCTCACTTGATACTATCCATGAGAAGAAATTCATGACCAAAGAGGATGATTATTCTACAGTTCAAGTTGTTCAGGATAATCTTTGCTCTGAGATCTAAATTTTAAAATGTATTTATCTTGAACAGTTAGACCTTTCTAAAGTAAGCTGACATGCAATGTTAAATGCCTCCTTGTATCATATTTATTTGAAAAGTGGAACAGTACTAAAGCAAAGCAAAGTAGGTTTGCTAAACCTCTTCAATTTTGGCAAAAACTTGGGGGGTATCTCATTCGGGCTGGTATTTCATTCTCAGTTCATTTTATACCTAAGCAAAGATACCAAACTAAAAGTGAACAAGCCAGGCCAATGAGCTCAGGACTATCTTTCAACGGTTCAGTTAATTGTTAAAGTTCTAAATACCATCTCCAGAAGCAACCAAGGGCATATGTTCTTCTGGTCTAGTGTAGAGTTACTTGAGGTTAATGGAGAAAAGCAGGCAATTCATCCCTCGTAATGGAGCATACAGCACTTCCACTACACACACGGAGGCCTGGCTATACATGTGTGTGACACATGTACTGTATTATTATAACATACATGCAACATAACATATAATAAAGGTACACAAGTTGTGTGATGCTAAAAGCACAGCATCACGATCTTAAAACCTAACATGTAAATGGAGAGACTTCCTGATTCAGCATGAAGCTTCCCATGTGGAACCACTGATGAAATCGATGGAGAATTTTCAAACTATGTCCTGCAGACCCCAGGGAGAGGAAGGCACAGGCAGGGAGCAAAGCAGGGAGGACTCTGAGCTTTGCACCCTAACCAAAGGATACCGCCTCCAAATTTATGTGTGGATCTGAAGATACAAAACTGTTATACTTGAGGTTAAAAGGTGGAGATCTGCTAGCACACACTGATCAGAGGAAAAGAAGCCAAGAACCAGTTTAGCATTAAAATAAACATTTCAGATTCCCAAAGAGTTCACGACACTTGTATCTTAATCCCCAGCACTCTGTGAACTCACTGATAAATCTATACATGTCCAGACAGAACTGTGCTTATTCTGCCACAAAAAAGAAAGTGACTAAGGATGTCGAAAATAGATTTATAGACAAGTGGGGACAAAGAGAAACAAGCCATCAAATAAAGAGGCTGAGACCCTCTTGCTCCCCCTAAGACGCCGCCACCCCCCCCGCCCCCACTATGGCCCGGGGCTGGCCACCCTGGCTGTGGGCTGACGCTACCAGGTTTCCCGAAGGTGGCGCCTGGCACGGCAGCTGCTGAGGACCATCTCCACTCTGTCCCGTGCCTGGTGTGTGAGACAAAGACCAACCACGGCTCCCTGAGCAATCTGAAGTGAATCTGTGGTGCAGGCACTTAGTGATAGATGTGGGAACTGCAAGGACCCAGGAAAAAGGAGCCACGAGGCAAAACGGGGGGGCCACTGAGGGGCAGGGAGGCCAAAGCTCTCAGAAGGCAGAAGTTGAGCAGAAGGCGTGGAGCAGAACACAGCGAAGGAGGACAAATGCAAGCACGGCAAGGCAGAAGCAAAGCCTCCCCGAGAGAGCTGCAGCTCTGGTCACGCCTTCCTTCAGCAGAGGGAAAACGGTACTTAAAAGCAAAATGAAGCAAAACTCACTTCCTTAAGGTAAGTCTCTGTCTCTTCCCCACAACTGGAACTTAACTAGGATAAATATTAACGATCTAAGCCCTGTGAATGAAAAGCGTACACAAATGGGACACGCTTTCAAAAGGTTAATGCAAGTGTGGTAAAATCCCCAGAAACTAGCTCTCATCCTGCAGCCCACACATACTAATGTGTATGGTCGTCACGATTTTTTTTTTTTTTAAGATTTATGTATGCATACAAGCTGGGGTACAGGCCAGAGGCGTGGGGCGGCGAGAGGGTTCACCAGAGACAGAGAGGGGAGCAGAACAGGCAGATCAGAAATACACTGCTGAGGGGAGCAACGGGTGAGGCAGGAGAGGTCTGCCGCACCATGTGGGAATCTCCCTGGCTGGGTGTCGAACTTGTGTCGCTGCTGCTGACAGCTCCACAGCGCAGCAGGGAGCTGTCCCGTCATCAGGATTAAGCCACGCTCACAGCCTGCTCCAGCCTGCTCATCTATGCAAACCCACGCTTAAAAACTTGGGTCCACATCACCCATTTGGCTGAAAAGTTCTTTTTTCACAGAGTTCTTAACAAGCTATGCTTGTTCAACTTTAGTGTTACTTTGAAGGACCAGTATAAAAGAATAAACTAGGACTGACTTATACCCCAGCAAAGGCAGAATGACTTTTAGGATTTTAACTGTAATGGGAACCTGCAGTGTCCCCTAGGAACCTGCACTGTCCTTCAAGGAAGTCAAGGGCCCCATCATCTGAGTCTGATTTGAAGCCATCTACTCCCAGGCGGGCACAAAAAAGCAGCCAAAGACCCTGTCTAGCTTGCAGAAGTATTTGGCTTGATCTGTAATGCCCTGTTTTCCTTTCAAAAAATAATTAAATTGGCTAATGCAACTTAAAAATGAAATAATAATATATAGATGAAACTTACAATTTCTGGGTTCTTTTCATGTATCAGACTTGCCTGGAGGGGCCTATATCATTGTTCCAAGTCACCAAAGGACAGCTGTGAAGGGGCAGCCCTTACCCCATTTTGACGGGGTAAGGGCATTCCAGCGTCTGCTCATTCTCTCCTGCTATCTGCCAACCCTCATGTGTAAACTCTGCCCGAGACACAGGAGACTTAAAAAAAAATCATAGCTGGACATGAACACGATATAGTATTTAAGCATCTATAAGCAGTAAGACCGCTTTACTTTAGCAAGCTGATAACTAAGGTAATATGAAAAACTCCAAAATTTCTGGTCCTTGAGATTAAATGACAGCCAAATGTAGCTTGGACCCGGCACCTTCAGAGCCTCTGACTGGCTGAGCTCCCCTTACCTTTTCTGTCTGGCTTGAGGTTCCGATCCACGGGTGGTGGTTCACAGTCTACAACAGGAACTGGCCTTCTGGGAGGGGTCTTCGGGCTGGACCGGAAGCCCATATGAGCAGGAGGAGGAACTTGCATTCCAAATGAAGAAAAATCAAATGTCCCTGGAGTCATAGGCACGTAGTTGGCTTCCTGGATGGGTTCAGTGAAACTGCTGGAATGCTGGCGTGGCGGCGAGTTGGGGTTCATCGGGACGTAATTTTCATCCAGTTCTTCACTAGACACACTTCCCACTGTCAACACATTTTTGATTTTCTAAAACACACATATGTTTCTTTTAATAAACATGATTACTGTCAAGCAGAAAAACACAATTGTAAGTCACTTCTATTCATATGGCATAGAGAGACTTTTAGGGTCAAGATCTCATTTAGTCTCAGGGCAGTAAGTGTGAAGGTTTTGACAATGAAACACACTCACTATGCCAAGGTCAACGATACTTACGAAGTGGTTATGGAAGCCTTCAAGTGAACTAGATCTATCACTGGGAAATGTTCGTGGAATATCATAGCAGTCTTGAGAACTAGCATCTAAAACAGAGAACAAACTATCAACATTTCTTCCCATCTTTGCCAAGCTTTTAGAATAATCAGGAATCACCTATTCTCTCTCTTCACACACATGCACACAGATACTCATGCACACACAAGATTTTTAAAAGGATGCTCGCAGAACAATATTTAGAATTGACACATTAACCACTGGAAAATGCAGTCTCACTCACTGGCTGATCAGCACCAGGACTGATGACAGTAAGTGAATGCCCAGACCTGAGATGAGACACTACTATTTCAAGATGGAGGAAAGAGTAACTTCTATTTTCTTATCTTTTGCACAACCCTGGGGCTAACGTATACCTCACTCATAACTAGGCACAGGGTGACTTCAAGAAGGGAGCCACAAATTGGTATGGCATGGCTGCATAAGTATTGAACTAAGTAAGGAAGGACTGTTTGCAATGCATTAAATCTTTATCTTCTTTAAGACTACTACATAACGACCACAAATTACAGAAAAGTCAGCACAAAGCCATTAGTGGACGTGCAGTTTAAACGTTGTGGTCAATTTCTGGAACTGTGTGAAGGTCCGTGGGTAACCCACAATTTTTCTCCTCTCAAGGTCTGCCTCTAACTTTTGACAGATTGAGGAGATGGTATAGTAAGAAGTGAAGTAGCTAGGGAGAAGGGGAGAAATGCAGAGGCTTCAAGAGAAATAAAACCAAGTACACAGAAAGCAGAACGGTGTGATACGGACTGACTAGCACCTGTTAGGCCAACGTAAGCATGGTCTATCTGGGAGAGAAGGAAGCAGAGCCAGCGAGTGGGACCCTGGAGGGCTACAGATACAGGAAAGCTAAGATCGGAGGGCCTTGGGGTTGACTCGCTTCCTGCGCCTCTGCCCCAAGACGTCCTCTGCCCCAGGATATTCAGAGTGGGAACGAGCTGCACTTTTCCTGCAGCAGCGACGCCTACGCAGCCACAATTCAGGGATGGACACGTCCAGCCCTTTCCCCCCGTCCGGGAACAAGCACCTGCGTGGGGGCCACGCGCAGAAACCCCCTCCTGGGCCTCCTGTGAGCAGACTGCGCAGAGCTGAAGGCAACTCAGCAACACCCTCCCATTCCACGCCACCTTATGCCTAAGAGAACAAATATCCAGAAAGCCCGATTTTCTAGCCTTAGTCTGGACAACACAGCAGAAGCCAAGCAGAGCTGACCTTTTCGCAGTTTGTTCAAATCCACGGTGGAAATGGTGTTACTCCGTGACGGCGGCATCCCCGCCTTAGGGACGCAGTAACTACTGTCAGTGTCTGAGGCCGTGCGCGTGATGCTACAGGTTTCCACAGGGGACCGCTCGTGGGCTGGATGTGGTTTTGGAGGCCGAGGGGGAGGAATATCGGGAATAGTGTCAAGCTTTGACGTCTGTCCAAAGGTCCCTTCTGGAAAAGTCCGTGGAATCTGGTAGGTGTTGCCAGGTGTTGGAGGAATGTCGTAACTGATAGATACGTGCCTCATCTGAGCCTCTACGCTCGACGTCCCAGACGGGGTGTTGAAGACGTAGAGCTCTCCATCTGCTTCGGTGCTGGACGGAGACGCCTTTGGCAAGACGTCGTGGGAGTAACTCCTGGGCAGGTTGTAGAGGCTGGAGTCCACAGACACTGAGGCCGAGCGGGGCGCTGGCGAGTCGTACGTCACCTGCTGCTGGAAGAAGCCGTTCACCCCATGTTTGCTCTGGGAGGAGGCAGGGTTTTTATGAGAAGGGACGTTATCGTTGCAGTCTGTCTCAGAAGACGTGGATTTTGCAGAATCCATGTGTGTTCTAAAGAAAGAAGGTTCATGACAAGAAAACATGGTGAAGACATCAGATACCCTTTGCACACATGCATTTATAGCTGGGCGATCAAAACGCGTGGCTCTCTTCGTTCGATTTATGGGGGTGTGATCCAGAAGCTTCAAAGCATGAATGCTGGGTTTTTATGATTGCACAGCAGCTCAAGAAACCACCACCACAAAACCACCCAAAAAGCATTCTCCTAGTCCTGCCCTGTCCCTGCCCACACTCCCACTCCACCTGTTAAATAAATCTGCACACGAAACCACAATCTCTGAAGCACTGGTGTTAGGGACACGGCTCTGAGAAAGGGGTGAAGGCATCGGTAGGGAAAAGCGTTTGCTGCGAAGAGCACGCAGCTCAGCGCCACAGCTGCTGCCCCTGCCCACGGCTCTCGAGCCCGCCCGTGACAAACTGCTGGTCTATAAAACTAGAAGTCTGACTACCTGGTGTGCATTTATTCAGTGTGATCACCTGATCAGCTCTCCCTCTCTTCCTTTCTCCTCACTTTCTTTTTTTTTTTTTAAAGATTTATTTATTTATGCATACAAGCTGGGGTACAGGCCAGAGGTGTGGGGTGGCGAGAGGATTCACCAGAGACAGAGTGGGGAGCAGAATAAGCAGATCGACAGAAACACACTGCTGAGGGGAGCAGCGGGTGAGGCAGGAGAGGTCTGCCCCACCATGTGGGAATCTCCGTGGCCAGGCATCAAACTGGCATCAAACTTGCATCGCCGCTGCCGACAGCTCCACAGCACAGCGCTTAACCGCTGGCCACCAGGGAGGCCCCTCTTCACTTTCTTTAATAAACAATTAGCAGGGACTACAACGAGGATAAGCCACAGAGGTAAACAACTCCAAACACTAACTAACCTTGGGCCATCTCTTTAGAGTATATTTTAGATCTGGGGTACAGTATCAGTCTCTGCATCTTATGGTATCACAAAATCTGGGTTATAAGCCAAGATGAAGCTAAGAATACAGCATACTCACACCCCTTAATGCTAAACTACATATCTAACCACCTCTGTATGTTGCCCGGACTCCTGGAGGACCTTAATATTAAAATAATAGCAACTGGTGAGAGTTTTTTCAACAGGCTCACTCCCTTGCGTTCTTAGTGGCATCGCTGTGTTGTGTTTAGTCACTGAAGCCCGCCCGTCTGGTATCAGAGATTCTATGCTGACATGGAGATTCTGATTTTTCTTCTCCCTCAAGGAGTAGCCGCCTATTTCTTTTTTTTTTTTTTTAAGATTTATTTATGGATACAGTGCTGGGGTATAGGCCAGAGGTGTGGGGTGGTGAGAGGATTCACCAGAGACAGAGTGGGGAGAACAGGCGGATCTACTGAAGTACACTGCTGAGGGGAGCAGTGGGCAAAGCAGGAGAGGTCTGATGCGCCATGTGGGAAGCTCCCTGGCTGGGAATCGAATTTGTGCTGCAGTGACTGCTGATAGCTTCATAGTGCTGAGACTTAACTCATTGCGCCACCAGGGAGCCCCTATCCTTCTATTTCACTGACTCGCACCTTCGTCCTGTCTCTCCCCGTCAAATGGGCAACAGAATCCAGTTCTCTAATTCTTTACCACAAACACCACTGAAATTCTTGTACTTCACCTCACACTGAATGCTGACAATCCATCTTCTCATCAAACACTGAACCTCATCTTTCAAACCGATCTCCTTTGCTTCCACTTGGTTACCCCAATCTTACCTGGCTTCTAGGGCTCCTTCAATGGATGGTTCCCTGCCTCCCCGACCCCCACTTTGCCTTTAAAAGAAATGTCTTTATCCAGATTCTCTAAGTTCAAAGCCCCATCAGCTTGGATTCATTCTTTCTGGTCCCCACCATCCTTAGGGGACAAAATCCTTTCCCACCCAAGCTTCTAGTCTCCTGTCGTGTTCCCGCCCCAACTTCACATCCAATTCTCTGCTGGGGTCTACACCTCAGAAGTTCCTAAGTGTGCTTCTTTCCACTGGTCTCTCCATCTTCTGGCCTCTCCCCAGGACCACACCGCAGTGCTGCTTGGAGATGAGTGGTTTCAAATGTGATTTTCAGATCACTCACCCGCACAAAGAACACCTTACCAAGGGCCCTACAGGCTGTGGGAGCTACTGCACCGGTATCGAGACTACTCTAAACCGACTCCACGGTGTCCTGTCGTGTGTCTTCCCACCCTCCACGCCAACCTTCCCTACAAGCAGGCTCTTCACCTTCTCCCGCCAGGCACCCTCTACCTCTCCCTTCCCTCAAGCTTAATTTAATTGAAATCAATCAATCCATCTCAAGCTCAAATCACAAATGACATTGTTTTTCCTCCCACACACCAGATGTAATCCAAACACACCTCTCACCCGCCATCTAAAAAACACTTGGACTGTCCCTTCTAGAAATTGCTAACGCAACTACACAAATTTGAAAGTCTGCATTTCATTTCATTCAAACGTGAGTTAAAAAAAGTTAAGAGAAGCTAGAAGTATGATGGGGAATTAGCAAAGTTCCTGCTCTTATTAGCTTATACTTTTCCTGGATAATAAATAAAAATATCAAGCCTTGAGGATAAGGGCACAAAATGGAATAGAAAAGAACACAGGGGACCATGGAGATGGATCACGGGTGAATTGGTGGTGGGCTACCCAAGGGGAATACAAAATGTAAAAGACATAAATAACAATAAAAATATATATATATATAAAAAAAAGAATTTCAAAATGGAAAAAAAAAAATATCAAGCCTCTTCCAATTCTGTGATCAAACAGATAGGAAGGCGTGACCAGGATGCAATGCAAATCCAGAGAGGCATTTACTCCAGCCTGGAAGTCTGGGGAATGTTTCCAAAAGGAACAAATGTCGGAGATGAGTCTGGTAGGATGGACAAGAGCGTGTACGGCAATTAATTCTCAGCTCTTCCGTCATCTAGAAACTCTTAATATTTCATGTTTTAATTTCTTCATGAGCTTTACATGCAAACTGTGCAGGTAGCTCTCAGGAGGGGGCTGTACCTCACAGAATTAGTTGGTACCTTCATAGCATCTACCAGAATAGTGGGTACTTCATAAATATTTGTAAATTTAACTCACTTTTGCAAGACACAAATACAAAATATACCAGAGTGTGATTCTGGGTCTAATTTCTACAATAACAGGAAAGCTGTGACACCATCAAATTGGTGAAACTCACTCGGTAAGAAAGACAATGTCTTGAAAATTGTCATTTAGTCGCTGGCTTTTAACAAGTTGATACCGAAAAAATAATTGTGAATCTCCATAAAACAAAATTCTCGTTAGTAGTATAGGTAACCAAGTTGCCAGTGTGTAATTTTAATTACTCACAGCAAACAAGCAAAATCAAGTTAGAATTTGATATTATTCACTACTGTGGATTTATAAAAAAAATTTTTTGCTCTTACAGGTAAAATCCCATTACAACAAATATACAGAAATCCATCTTTGGCGCGTCTAAGGAGCTGCTTCCATCAGCTCAGGGACAGATTCACAGAAATGATCTTGTACATCTTAATAAACCACAAAAAATCTCTGAACAAGTGTTTTTGTGTGCTCTACACCCAGTAGCACTAACTTTCCATGTAAATAAAAAGTTCTTTGTTGTAAAAATAAAGCTTACTCTCTGATAACTATGTTTAAAAAATGTCTTTCACATCTATACACAGTTCACCCCACTTCCGGTCCGTAACAGCAGGTAATAACTTGCCGCTGAGACCAGTGCCAGTTGGCACTTAGCTGTTCATGGCAGAGGCAGCCCCCATTATAAATTTTGGTTCCTTTTTCAAACAGCAAAACAACTGCCCTCCAGTTCTCACTGTATCCTCGGACCTTCCAATTGCTCAGCTTCAGACGGCAAGAATGACATTAAAGGATCTGACCGATTACGAAATAAGAGGCAGGTGGAAGCAGAAGAGGCCGTGATGGAGAAACCAAGGATGTGGGAAAGGCCTCTGGCAAACACTGAGACTCGTTTACTTTCTGTTTAAAAATTTCTAAAGTCAAGGCTTGGGGTAAGCTCTGCTTCACTGCTCAGTAGATTTCAGAGTGCAGATTTCACTACATATTTGATTACATCAAATGTCACTAAAACCCAATTTGCAGATGCAGTATTGGGATTTTACCTGTATGATTAATTTCTCACACAGATCCAAAGCAACCACAACACACTCACTGCAATGGAATCGTTTTGCTTTCAAAATCTTCCAGTAGCAGGTATTCCTCTCCTTCTTCAGAAACAAAAGATGACCCTTGGCTGGTTTACAATCACATAAGAAATGGAGCAAGATCACCATTTATAAATCAGTGAAATCTGTTAAGCAAGTCATATGTGAGTCTGTAACAAAGAGCATGAAACAGGAAGACAGATTCCCCAGAGAGGGATCCGTAGTCTGTGACAAAGATGGTGGAAATCATGTTTCTTAAACAAAACAAAACAAAACCCTCCTGATATCAGAACTCAAGAGTGGAGGAACATAAACCAGAGAGTAAGTCTATACAGATGGTTTCTTGTAAGCCTTCAGGTCAGGGTTAAAAAAGTTTATAGGTAAGAGTCTTGAACAGATGTGCATATATGGAGACACACACACTCTCTGTCTCTCTCTCTCTCTCTCTGTCTCTCTCTCTCTCTGTCTCTATGTTTCTCTCTCTCTCTCTTTCTATATATCTCTCTCTCTCTCTCTCTTGCTCCCTCCCTCCTTCCCTCCCTCTTACCTGGCAGGTTCAGGCATCTTGCTTTGACAGTTGATTAGCAAGAGGTAGTCTTGAGGATCCTCCTGGAGGCCAAGAGTCTCTAAGTGTGGCGGAGAGCTGATGAGCTGATACGGGGGAGGTGGGGCACCAGAAGACGGCTCCACCTGTGTGGACGGTGGTGCTGTATTTACAGGTAAAGGTAAGTCAGCTGGTGCTTGTAAGGCGCTGCCAGGCTTCACAGGATCTGAAACACCAAAGAAGGGCAATCACTGCCTCTCCCATTTTAGGAATTCTTTTCTGTAACAAAGCTGCTTGCATGTTTGGAGATAAATCGTCCAAACACAAGAGAACAGAATCAGCCACGACAATGTCGTTAAAACAAATGTCACCTCAATGGCCGCATGTTGACAGGAAATGACTGGTTCTTGTCAAAGAATTAGGCTCTTTCTCTTTGTAAGGCTCTACAAATGCCTTGAAAAGTCTTTAGTTTGGAGTATGCTGGTAATGAAGGTATATTTCAATCTTAGAAGGACATATTTTTTTCCTCCCAGGATGATAATAACGTGCTCTTTGGAGACAGGATCCCTCTCCAACGAGACTGTGTTATTAAGCTGCATTTAAATTCCATGGTGCTGTGAGAGCCACAGTCAGCTCTTGACTTTCTGAGTATTTTCTTTTTTTTTTTAAGATTTATTTTTATTTTTTTTATGCATACAAGAACTGGGGTGTAGGCCAGAGGTGTGGGGGGTGAGAAGATTCACCAGAGACAGAGTGGGGAGCAGAACAAGCGGATCTACTGAAATATACTGCTGAGGGGAGCAGCAGTTGAGACAGGAGAGGTCTGCTGCGCCATGTGGGTCAGCTCCCTGGCTGGGGATTGAACTTGTGTCCCAGTGGCTAGGGAAGGCTTCATAGTGCTGAGACTTTAACCTCTGAGCCACCAGGGCAGCCCCATCTTCTGTGTATTTTCTTGTTCATCCTTTCTTTTCTACTTCTCAGCCAACTGGGGAAATAGTTTTAACTCCCAGACTGGTGCAAATAAATTCTATTCATGTTCAGGGGAAGAAATCTTATGGCATCATCTCTTCCCTCAATTCATAGCCTCCTTTGCCATGGAGTGGATTGTTACAATGTTTTCATGAAAAAGGGGTGAGCAAATATGGAAGTAATTTATTAAGCACTTCACTGTGTTCTGAGACTACATACTAAAAAAACAGCTGAATTGTATAGAACGAGTTCATTTGAAAACAAGTTGAACAAGGTCATTTGAAAACAAGAAATGAAATTCCACAGTAACCACTGAATCAACCAAATAAAATTTTAAGGGCCCAGTAGAAAAGTTCTGTTAGTCTGTTTAGGAGGACAGGCTATCCATAATCCAGAAAAAGGTAAATGCTCACATAGGAATAAACAAATTTGTTCTCTGTTTATATTGAAAGAGAAAAGACTGGGTTGAAACTGAGATTTTGCATGATAAAATATTACCCCAAAATGCTGCAAAGTGGTGGGGAAATTATTAATATGTTCTATCAAAAGACTCAAATGCAGGTCACCTGTCCTGTCCCTTCACCGGGTGCTACCTGTTCTTGATAATGTCTTGATGTATTCAATTTTAATATGCATATAAGCACCACAGTAAAGTTTACGTGGTTGATTTTATAACTTCATCTCACTTGTCAGAGAAGCACGTATCCTAATCGTAAAGCTTGAATAAGATATCGCTATGGCTAAAAATAACAGCTTTATCTTTAACTGTGGTTCCCCAAAACAAACAAGGAGGATCAGAATTTACGTAGCAGATGCTCAAAAAATGTTTTAATTACCAGCAGGGACATACTGGGCACTTTCTCTGCATCAGGTTGGAAGAGATGAATGCCAAGGAGCTCCCCCAAATTTACAAGACCCATTCCTTCACCTGCACTCGCAATCTCGAATTTGCTCCCTGAGAAAGCTCTGATACTAATTACATTGGAAAATGTCCTCCCATTGGAGTATAGAAATAAAAGTTGAACTAATTTCTAATTTTTATCTTTGTTACGCTCCATGCAATGTCAAGTCTTCACACAAGCTCAACTAACAAAATCTCACACTGAATGAAGCGTTCATTCATTCTTTATTATTTATGTGAAAGGCAAGAAGAGAGCATGGTAAGAATACAAAAAGGAAATCTCGGGACATTTATTCAACACAACCCCATAATTTTAGTGGGAACACATAAAAAACTGGTCAGGTCCAATGGATGTAGATTCCAGAGAGTATATATAACATACCCTATGAAACGTTTTACTGTTTTGATTCAGTTGCAAAATATACAGAGATTTATTTAAGGGGATTAAAAAAATGCCACAGATGAATCTGTGACTCAGAGTAAATCCCTATGACTGTTAAGAGAACTGAGGAAAAATATTTACTTTTCATGGAAGAGCTTAAGAAAAATATATACAACATCAAGGAGAAAAAAAGAGCAGCGGGATTAGGAAGCAGTTCCTGTGTCCTATGACCTGTCTTCACAAGTGTACTTCATATCCTTCTCCTTTCCCCTAGCCTAGAGCTTGATAACAGCGGGTAATCCAGTTCAATTTATTTCTAACTAAAACAAAATGAAACTAAACACTAGGAGGAAATACACCACTAAGTAATATACAGTGCGGATTCAAGTTTTCTGCTGTGACTCCTAAAATCACTTTTCCAGGTGGATGCTTTTATAGATACACTTTTCCTTTAATGTCTTCCTAAACTTGATGTCTATACACTAAATGAACTGAGTGATTCACCTTGGGGTTTGGGGTGGGGGTGGGGTGTCTGCAAGGGAGTAGCAAGAGTTAGGGAATCACCCAGTTCCACAATCACATTTTTCTGACCTTGTATTATTAAGACAATGGGACCATCGCATTTTTAACCTTCCCTTTCTCCCACCTGTGAATGACGAAAGTCCTTGACCTGCCACAAAGTTTACAGCTGCCAGATCCTTTGATTTTTCTGAAAAGAGGCCAGGGATTCAAAGCTTCCTCTCTCCCCTTGCCTTTTAATATTTTATTCCCAATAAGGAAAGACTCGTCTATCCTCTAGGAGGTAAGAACTAGAGAAAAACTTCCATTATATTCACTAGCAGATTTAGGAACGAAAAGACCTTCAAACAGCAGGTAACAGCAAACCAAACCACTGCAAACTGCACTGCATCAAAGGCCTTTACAAGGTAAGGAGGCTGCCCTGTCACTGAGGTTCACACGCTGCACTGTCTTTCCAAGTTGGACTTTTGGGGATTACGTAACTTGTGCTGACTTGACTATATATGCACACACTCGGCTCTGTATACTTCAACCAAGCATGGCAGTGTGTAAATACTCTCTAGCATAAAATTTCTGGCCAAAGTTCAGCAACTATTCTAAACGATGAAACCTCTGTCGCCCCCTTAAAAAGACAGGTGATCTGCCCCTATTACATCCTGGAAAGAGCTGCTTTGCCCCCCTTGGATTTCCAACCCACTGCTCTTTCTAAGCAATGCTGGTCTCAAGCTCCAGAGAGCCAACCACCAGTGTAGGGTTTGCTTATGTGTGTAAAATTATTTCCTGTCTCTTAATTCAGAAGGCATGAAGAGTATAATTAGCATCCATTAAAGGCCTAATAAGCTGTTGGAGCAAACTCTTAAATTGAATTTTACTTAGAAAGCTAGTAAGTACTGCTAAGGGGAAGCCTTTCGGAGCTTTCAGTGAAGAGATTATGTGAGCACCACAAATAATTGATGGCTCCCAGATCTCTAGCTTAAAGCACAATTTTACCCTATTAGGAGCCACAGTGCCTGATATGTGTGTCCCTCACAGAAGCTAGGGTGCCCAGATAAGGCCTCTCAACATTTGTAGTAATGGCGTTAGGTGGGATGTGGGTTTTGGCTGCTGAGCTGTGGACAAGCCTGGGGCTGCCTTTTTCAGCACTTGTTTTTGTTCAGCAGCCTTAACACTTTCCACCTCCGTGTAGAAATGAAAATATATCTGCACATTTCCAAGAAAAACAAAAGAAATTAGCTTCTATTCTCGAACCTACTAAATCAAAGCGTGCATGGGCCACACACAGTTCGAAGGCAGGGATGGAGACACAGCCAGCCGGCGGCAATAGCTGCCCACTCGGGCACCCGCAGTCACCTGGGGCCGCGGAAATGACCCAGCAGCGGTATTTCTAGAGGTTCCTGGAATCAAAACACAGGTCAGAATTTTCCCCCTTCCTTTTGTTTTCGGGAGAAGACTAGTTATTCTCCTAGGGACTGGGAGAGTTATTTTCTCCTCCTGTGCTATCCAAACAGAGTCTGTGCTTTTCCACGTCTGGCCTGAAATCAGTCTAGAGAAAAGGCCTTTCGTGTTATTAGTCTGAAGCCAAGAGTGGAGCAAAGTCAACGCTAGGAAATGGGAAAAGTACAGGGCTCAGGGGACAGATGGACGTAAAAACAAAAACACCCATTATTTGGCGATCAGGGCTGAGCTCTATTTAGAGCGGGAGACCATAAATGCAGGTAGTGAAGTTAATGGAAGAACAAAGACATTTTGATATGTGCCCTGTCATATTAAACTCAATGAACGTGATTACAAAGAACAATAGCAGTTCTTTGTAGTTTAGAATTTGATACAAATCTTTAACCGTGTGGAGTTTTTAAAAGGCATCTAAGCAAAGTCAGCAACTACAAATCAATAAGGAAATCTGGTGGCTGACGTGAAATCTATGTGGCTTTGCTACCAGGCATCGTAAAAATAAAATTACAGAGCAAGATAAAATATTTTCGTGGCTCCTGAATACTATACAACAAAGCATTGCTCATCTTTTGCTGATTTATTCTAAAAAACTCAAATTTTTGATGTCCTACATGGAGACATTTTTAACTTGGCTATTTGAGAGATGGCGAGGATGAACTTGTAAGAAACTCTAAGTTGTAGAATTTAAAAAATAAATGAAGTTGCATTTAGATATAGCTCAGGAACTAAATTTAGAAAATATTGGCAATGGAAGTCCTTAGGGGTTGTTTTTAATGAACAGATAAAAATGATTTGTGATTAGCATAGCTGTTATTGGTAACCAACTGACATAGCATAGATGTCAGATTTGATTACTCATATCATTCATTTCTTTACCACCACTCTTTTTATGGTTAACATGAAGACAAAGAGTTCATAAATTGAGAGTTTTATTCAAGTCAAATATTTTCCTAATATTTTATAAAAAGGTCACTGTAGCTTTCAAGTTTTAAAACTTACCTCCACCGTATACTGGTAGGAGGTTTATAAAGTGAAAACATATTGTGAAGAACTCAAACTAGTAACATTAATGAAAATGTTCCAGTATGGACAAAAATAAAGCTCTCAGTACATTATCAGTTATAGTCACAGAGTTACTTAAAACTACCTAAGCTCTCCTGGACCTTCTTAAGACTAAGTCAAATGCCATTTTAGGATTATTTATTTTTTCTTTAGCAGAATACATATCGACCAGTATTATAATTCCTAGATTATTTGCCTGTCTCTCCTATGAGACTGTGAGCTCTGTGAGGGCCAGATTTATATTTACACAGTCCCATAATAACATACTTTAATATGTACATATTGTACATATTTCTATTAAAGTAATGTACTTTAACATGTATAATATGTATACACACCCATAGTAACATGCTTTAGTATGTATATAAAATAATCCATAGTCTTATAGACATGTGTGTGTGTGTACGTATGTATGCATATATCACCTGCATTCATCAGCAACTGTAATAAATTTTGGGAATGAATCCTCTCCCACTAGCTATTCAGTTCTATGTGTCTATGTTTGCCATTTGTCTCCCTACTTAATCTCCTAATACATTATCAGTTGAAGGAATACCCACGGCCCAGCAGAATACAGGCAAACTCAAATAATTCGCTAAACTAATGAATCCACTTTCTAAAGCACACAAAAGTTTTCTTCTTCCCAGAGCTGCCTGGGTACTCATCAAGCTCCCAGATAAGACTCACTGCAACTCAGAGAAATGGACCAGACTCTGTGCCTTAAAATGTAGTTTATCAAGGCTGAGAAATTCTTCTGTTGGGAGTTCTCAACTTGAGCCACTCCTGAATAAGCCTCCCCAAATTAGGTACGTTTCTTAACTGACTGAAGAACGTGCCTCTTGTAAAGGGGATCTCATTTCCCTTGTTAAATGTATTTAGGAGAACTACAAAGAGAACAAAGAAACAGAAGAACACCTACTCCTTTGCTAGGGGTTATCAGCGGGGAAGGTCTACCCTTATGTCTCCCAAATTCTAAATTGAAAAGACAGCGAAAAAAACATCAACAGAAAAGATTATAAAATGACTTAAATGATTTTAAATGAAAATCCATCACATAACAAAACACTGGGTTATCTAAATGCAGTAATTACCATTACTGCCTGAGTTGTTAAATATCCATTAGAAAGAAAGCGATCTCATTTGTCTTTAACTTTGAAATCCTCTGCTGCACTAAAAAATATATACACAAATGAGAAAAGCGTTTAGAAGTTGTTAGAGAGAAGCATTTAGCTGTTGCTGCAATTACTAGTCTAAGCCCAATTAAAATGTGGACATATTTATTTAGTAACTGCGTAAAAACAACGGCAGCCTCAGCTCCTCATGTGAAACCCTTTCTGGAGGCTTTAAATCACCAGCCACAGAGAGCCCTGGTGGGAAGCTGCCTCCTGTCTGAGCTCAGTCCCTCCTTCCCCTCCTCAGAGCAGCTGCCTTGGCAATTCTGCAGTCCCTCACCAGGGGGTTCCCCTGGCCGCCCCCCTTGCCAGTCCTAGCCCTGAGAGGCTCCTTCTCCTGGGCAGCTGCTGGGCCAGAGAGGAAGCAGCAGGCTGACCCGCGCTGATTAGAGCTGATTGCCGTTTCACTTCAATCCAAAACTTGATCTTGACATGGACACAATTTTTCCAGCCCTCACTGCACCTCCAAGCACACCCAAATGCAGGTGTTCAGAAATGCACACCAGTAAACCTGAGTCTAGCCACGACTGCCACAAGGTCAAAGATACCGGGTCACCCTTCTTTCTGATTCTTGGCTCTGCAAAGCTAAATCTGTATTGGCGGGTCCTGAGTGTTGTGTAACAAGAAGAGCAGTGGACAGGGAGCAAGGGGTCAGGTTAGCTATCTCAAAGCAGCAAAGAGGAACTCTACTGGCACAACCCATTGAGACCTCTACTCAGGCAGCTCTCCCCAGGAAGGACACCCCAAATCTCAAATCCTCAAGTCACTCTCCCCTTACCTTTATCATTCATACCCTTCTATTCCAGGCAAGTAGAATTCTTTTCCACCTCTGGGACCTTGCTCTCCCTTCTTCAGCCTAAAGGAGTCTGCACCCCTCCTGCCATTTACATAGAAATACCGCTTTCCCGAAGAGGGCAACTGAACATTTGTCTTCCTGGAGAAAGCTTTTCTTCACTACCTCTCATCCACACCAGAGCCCCCTCTTCCGCCATGCTCAGTGTTATCTTCTGGGTTAAGTAAACTTCATTTCTCTGGTACTTAATCACTACATTTTGTGGCCCATTCTCCTTTGTTTCTCGCAGCTATTGACGTCTCCTTGGTTATTTCCTAACTGCAAAACCCAGTACAGTTCTAAAAGTAAAACCTAAAGGATTACAGAGAGTCACATGAAAATACTGTTTTTAATAGATCAGAAATGGTCAACCATCAGCAGTGTTATATGGTTCTACTTAGTATTTACAGAGGGACTTGACAAATGCTCTTAACGAAGTGGACAGTGTTTTAGACGTATCCCCAGGATGGTAGAGCATCTTGTCCTAAAACACATTAAAAAAATCTCTCCCCGAACTGATGAAAGGGTTCAGGGCTTTTTACAAGTGTTGCAAATATTATAGAAAAATAAAATAGCATTCTATATCACGGAACTAAAACAATAAAAGAATTTTATGAGCGCTCTAAAAATGCAGCCATAAAGGAGCTGTCAGGTTAGACAATTCAATCTCGAACTTACCTTCTTCTGTAGGATTAAATCCACAGATGTCACAAATGCAACGGACCCACTTATTCATCTCCTCCTCGCTGTCTGCTACCAAGTAGAAAATTCGGTCAATGGTGTTGATATCAAAAATGTAGCTGTTTTCAAATTCTTTTTTGTTAAATGTCAATCCAGCATCGACTTGTTGGCATAAATTTAAATCGATAACACGGATGGGTTTCTTGGAGTGATCATTTTTGTAATATTCCAAGACATCTGGGTCTCCAGTTAAGCGGCCGCTGCGTAGCACAAACCATCTCCTTTTCCATGCCTAGAATGAAACGACATTCTCCATTTAGTATTAAGTGGAGAGAAATCTTACAAGGAGATGTCCACCAATTTTACAAAGGCATTGTCTAGACAAAGTCAGTGTTTCCTTTGTTTCCATAGAATGCTCTGTCATTATTGAAAAGCAAAGCTTACTACTGCCTCAGTTAACAACGTGGGTGTTTTCTATTAGGTCTTCTACTAGAAGACACTGATTCGTATTAGAAGACACTGATGTGGACCAGCAAGCCAACAAGCCTGAGAAGGGTCAGTTTTTACTAAAGATAAAAAACCAGTGGTTTCAATAAAGGATGTTGGGGAAAATAGATGTCTGCATGTAAAAGAATGAAGCTGAACTCCTACCATGCAAAACCACGTAAAATTAAAATGAATTAAAGATGTACCTATAAGAGCCACAGCTATAAAACTCTCAGGGAAGAAAACACAGGGAAGAGCTTCCTGACAATGAGGTAGGCAATGATCTATTTCCTGACTATGTCACCAATAGCACCAGAAACAAAGGAAACTGTAGGTGAACTGGACTATGTTAAAATGTACAAGCCTTACACACCGAAGCACACTCAACAGCGTGAAAAGGCAACTCACAGATTGGGAGAAAATATTTACAAATCATGTATGTGATGATTAATTAACGCCTGGATTATAGACACACACACACACACACACACACACACACACACACACACACATACCCTATACCCTCACTAACCACAAAGAGCAACCCAATTAAAAAAAAAAAGGAGTCACCAATAAACCACACCAAAAGATGTTCACCATCACTATCACTACAGACACAAAGACTTTTCCCATGATGATAACTTGGGGTGATGAAGGCATTTAGGGTTTAGGGTGCTTTCAGAATATTCATAGTAGAGTATGAATTTGGTTCTCTCCACACCAGTCTAATTAGACCAAAGATGCTCATGATTTGGTCCTGTAACACAGACCAGTTTCCCCAACATGATTTCTGTGTCTTCACTTACATATCAGTCTATTTATTTAATAAAAAAAAAAAAAGAAAGAAAAATCTACTAAATTTACAATAACCAAAAGCAAAACTAGGATGACATTTTCGGGTCTCTATTTTTTATGTATAACAAAATTTGGCAAGTGTAACACAAAAGGCACTGTGATGTCAACTAGAAATTGCTTCATTTTATCCTGCAAAATACACGTGAGCAGAGAGGAAAAGAGTATCAACTAAAATCCACATACAATTATCTCATCGGTATTCCATCTTAGCCTCCATCTTCAACATATTTTATCATAAATTCTGACATGAACTGATTTTGACTTGGAGATTTCTGATGAAGGGTTAGGGAGCAATGACATGGTCTGAGGCAGAGACAAGGGTCTGAGCAGCCCATAAACCAGCACATCTGATCTTTAATAGTTCGGACAACTCTACCAATAACTGAGTTAACTTGGGTGATAACATTAGATTTAACAGTTTAATAGATTCTTTAAATTATATACGTTCAAGAAAATTTATAAAATTTAAGAAGTAACTCAGTGAGTTGGCCAGTCAATAGGTAACTGACTATACTGCTAATACTGTGCTAGGTATTTTGTGGGAAGAAATGTAAATATGTAATTCATGATTCCAGCCCTCTAGAAATTCACTCATGATGACAAAAATATTTACATACACAAAAATACTTGAGACCACAGCAACCCTGGCACATAGAACGATTGCTAAATGAATAGGCATTCCTTCGTGGAAAATGTGAGCGATCCTTTAACAAGATTACTAGAAAAATCACAAAGGCCTAAAAACATTATATAGATCATCAAAATATCAAATTAACTTCTCCATGCATTCAGCTCAAAGGAAAAGTAAATGATTGGTGTCCAGAAGAAGTCAGTGTGGATTTTGGTAGAGGCTTCATAGACAATACTGAGAAGGTACGAAGTTACAGTGCTATGTTCACATGAATTTAGTACTGCTTTCTGGATTACCAAAATCCGTTTCTTTACCAGAAAACTATTTACTTCAAAGTAAATACCACCTCATAATAAAATTATGCCTTTACAGATAATCACTCTATCAAGCTGTGAGCTTGAAAAATAAGTAACGGGAAAAGAAAAAAACGTATTATATCATTTGTCCGGGCCATCAAGGAATCTCATCTTTTAGTAAGTGATTTCTCCAGACCGTGAAGGTCCCATCCTTATATACAGAAATGGCTTTTTAAAATTTTAATGTCTTGCATGGAAATATTTCTAAAACGCCTTACTACATAATTCATTAAACATAATTCATCCACACCCCAATGACATAGACTAAATATTGCAGCATCAATTTCTCTGCCTCGCTCCAGCAAGGCCTTGGGGTTGTGGGGAGCATCACTGGTTCCCAGCCCAAACAGCTATACCGCTTTGCTTATGTCGCTCACCAGAAATTTTCTTTCTTTTTTTTTTTTAAAGATTTATTTATTTATACACACAGCTGGGATATAAGCCAGAGTCATGGGGCGGCGAGAGGGTTCACCAGATACAGAGTGGGGAGCAGAACAGGCAGATCAGAAATACACTGCTGAGGGGAGCAGCAGGCGAGGCAGGAGAGGTCTTGCCACACCATGTGGGACTCTCCCCGGCCGGGCATCGAACTCGCATTGCGCGCTGCTGACAGCTCCACAGCGCAGCGCTCAACCGCTGCACCATCAGGGAGGCCCTCACCAGAAATTTTGTAAACCGCTGTCTTTTTTCTCAAGTTTTATCAATTGTCGCTCCTCCCTTCTAATAGTGTGGTTTCACAGGACGTCCAGCTATGTCCTGCCACAGGAACTTTCCACGCACCGTTTCTTAAGTCCAGCATGTCCTTTCTCCCAGACTCCCCTGGCTGAGTCTGACCTCCAGGTCTCCTCTGCGCTGACCACCCTCAACTCCCCACCCCCAACATAAAGCAGAGCATGGTTTTAGGTGTCCCATTACTTATCTGTGAGGTGATCTTACAATTCAATTTTTCTTTGCATTTATTTGTTTAGTATGTAACTCTCCTAGCAGACAGTAAAACCAGAAAAGATAATGACTGTGTTTGTTTGATTCACCATCCCATACTAATGTATGTAGTGCAGTGGCTGGAATATAGAATATCATGCAATCAATAGAATTCCGCTAAGACTATAAAGTCGTAACATTTTTGAGAACATTAAATACATGGACCACGTAGAACAGAAAGGTGCATTTTTAAAAAACCTCTTCCACTTGAGGAAAAGAGCTCCAGTGCTGAACATCTATGTCACAAAGCAACATAACTAAGCTTTCCCAAGACACATGCATCCAACACTCTGGGAAAATGGAAAAACAGAAGAGAATGTGTCTTTTTGCTACAGCTTCTGTGCACTCCGTGTCTTCTGGCTAACTGTGGCGTCCCCAACCACTTCTCTGTGTCCCTGTTGGAAGGAAAGTTGAAAAGATCCTAGGAAGCAAAAACAGTCACAAAATAAGTAGCAAAGAGCTTAGGTGCACTAGACAGAAGGGGCCAGCGATGACAGAGGCTGAGCAGACACTACACAAAAATGAAGCCTTCCAGCAGGAAATTACAGCATGAAAACACCGAATTTAGCCAAGAAGCACCTGCCACTTATTTATTTATTTTTCACATGGTCCAAATGTGCATGTTTGTCTCAGTCACAAAATGAGTCACTCTCATTGAATCTGGCACAGATTAAACTGGAAAACAAAAGCAATTACATAAACTACACACTTTAATAAGGCAGATACAAAGGTTCTCTGGATTATGGCACAAAGCACAATTTAACCACAGATAAAGCTTGATACTTGACAAGAGAACTGACATCAGCTCCCTCGCTAATCACAGCACAAAAGCTTCTCTATGTTTTGTCAGAACACAAAACGGGCCCACATAAATCAGTCTTTGTTATCTGAAAATATCTGGGATTCTTAAAGTTTGTCCTATTTTTATCCGTGCTGCCTTGGTAGCCCCAGAGAAAGCAGTCCATGGCCTCTCAGTCCTGCAAAGCAGCCACAGACAAAAGGGACAAGTTTTCCAGAAACCTTCAAAGTCAATACTCAGTGTAATTTGAAACAAAATTCATGTGAAAATCATTTAGCCACTGGCCTTCCATCACCAGTCGATCTGCTTGAGAGGAACTGTGCAAACATTTGTGTTGCTGCCATTTTTTGGTAGGCAACAGTCATGTTCAATGTCAAGTTGACCAAGCGATGCAGTCACGAGACTCCATCGGCAAGTGCCTGTTGGAGACACTTAAACGTCTCCTACCAGGTTCGGGATTCATGCTGGTCACAACTTTAACAACCCAGTGGAAGTGTGTTCGGATCACAGTGCCAACTCACCATCCACATTGTTTGGAGATTCTGCACCCCATTTACCAGACTGCCTAGGTTCAAGGACTATCTCTGCCTGCAGGATGAAACTCAGACTTCTGAGGTGCCCAGCCCCTCCTCATATCTCCTGCCTCCCTTTTTGCCTCGCAGTCTTCCAACCATGTTGGAAAAGCTTCAGTTGCTCTATGACTTGGCTCCATTCCGCCTCTGGCCCTGCCACACGCTACCCCTGGGCACAAAGCACAACATCCACCCCTGGATTCAGCACCCACCCCTTGGGGCACCATCCGGAGCAGGCCCCCTCCAAGCTCTCCATTTCCGCCTCATTCCCAGTTACATGTTTGATGCCCCTCGAGTGAGTTTCTCAAGGGCTGGGACCATGTTTTCCATCTGTCACCCTTCTGCCCACCCCCCCCCACCCCAGCCTCAGGGAGGCAGCCGGTCACTGTCTGCTGCTTATGCCAGTCACAGGGGGCAAGGATAAAGAGGCTGACATCCTCACACTTGGCTAGGCCTTATGGGAACCCTGACACCACCCCAATCCACCCAGCCCATGTGCAATCTGGCTGACAAGAACTGTCAGCCAAGGAAGAGATGCGACTACCATAAATTAATTTAAAAATCCGACTGGGGTATTTTTAAATTTCATTTGAAAGAACTGCTCTGTTAAAATACATCCTATATCTTAGCAAATGGCACACGTTAAACTGAAGACAGGCTTGCCACACTGGAACAGGTTTTTGTCTTAAACACTTGTTTGGGTGCTTCACACACCCTGCAGAGGATGGAGTGTGGGTAGATGGACAAGAAAGTACAGATGGAGCCCCATTATGTAGGGCAATAATATTACCCACAACAATACGAACAAATCCACAACATCTCTCTGATTTGTCTAAATAACCGATGGGCTTGATTTTCACGAAAATCACGGCAGTTACTCAAAGCTTGTTTCGAGTTTTCGATGACGTCCAAACCTGGTGCAATGCTTGCCGAGGCTCTAATCTTCCCCGTATGCACCTTTGCTAGAAAAGAATATTATTGAGGAACTAAGCCAATACATGGTTGGCAAAGGAGATGGGAGTTATCAGCCCTGGCAGCACAGGAGGAACGCGTCTGAGCGGCTCCTCAGACTACCAGACCAGAGCCTGAGGGGCAGCCCCCACACAGGCAGAGCAAATGCTTTCCAGGTGACTCTAACTTAGCGCCAAGACCGACACCCACCAGCCCAACTGACAGAATTTGGTTGCACCTTGAGAAAGAATTAGAGGGCCTCCCTGGTGGAGCAAGGGGTTATGGCTCAGCACTATGAAGCTGTCAGCAGCCACTGCAGCACAAGTTCGATCCCCGGCCAGCGAGCTTCCCACATGGCGCAGCAGACCTCTCCTGTCTCCCTGCGGCTCCCGTCAGCAGTGTAATTTCACTCAATCCACCTGTTCTGCTCCGCACTCTGTCTCTGGTGAATCCTCTCACCCTCCTACATCCCAGTTCTCGTATGCATAAATAAATCTTTAAAAAAAATTAGAAAAGAAGAAAACCAGAGGTCCTTCTCAAGCTATGTCTCATTGCCTATCTTCTCATAACTTTTCCCTGGCCAGTGTATTCTCCCCCGCCCTCCTTGTTTTTGTTCACCATATTTGCCCCACTGGGGAACATGTTTCCCCTTCTTCGTACTCCTGGAAAGCTAATCCGTTCTCCAGGCTGCCCCCTTGCTGGCCACACCTTCCCTCTGGACTCTGCTCAGCCAATCTGACTGCTCTGCAGTCTTGAGCTGCCACAGGACACGCTGGTCCCATCTGTTTTACTATGCATGTTTCCAAATGTTCCAAATGCTTGTGAATTCTTTTCCCAACTAGACATCAAGTTCCTTGAAAGCTGAGACCATTCCTGAAATTGTTTGGTGTCTGAGGCAGCGGGTCATACAAGGTGAAGCCCTCAAAGTTTTTCTGTTGATCAAGATGATCTCTGAGAGCCACTGCACTTTGAAATGATCTCAGGGCAGAGGAAAAAAGAAGTCTGACGTTGCTCTGAGGGCCAAGTCCAAACTCCTTCCAGAGTCTGCAGACAGGTCTTCAAGCCACACTCACCGCCCCCAGTTGCACCTCCCCTGGCTACAGTGGCTCCCAGAAGCTTGACGTTGTGCTTTGTTATACGTTTGGTCTAAAACATCCTGTCTCTCTCCACCAATGAGAGAGACCTCTCTCTGGTCTCAAGACATGGCTCAAGACCACGCCTTTGATGCTTTCCTCAGCGTCCCCAAGTTCAGGCGCCCACCTGCTCCCTCTCCCAAGCAGCCTCGAGCCAGCCCACTGCCTCCCAGTCCCGCGGAAAGAGCCCTGATGGTGCCTTTGGGTCTCTCCCTAGTTGCCAAGCCCTAGTAAAGTTGACCTTGACCCCAGACTTTGAAGAAGAACTGCTATTTCTACATTCTTGAGCCAAGTACCCTTAAGTCGCAAAGCTTCGCCCCTCTAATTTCACTACTCCACAATATCCTAGTAAGTGGGGTGGGGACAGTGGGACTTTCTTACTTGGCAATCTCTTAAGAAGTATTTCACGACTCATATTTAACGAAAGATCAATTTTGGCAGGATTCAAAATGGAGGTACAACCCCAGTAATCTGGGAGATGTTAGGGTTGAAGATACATGTTTCTCAAGATGAAACTGCTATTTCTAATAGATAGCTATTAATCTAAATGTCATCAGCAGGGTAATGGTAAAATAAATCAACGACCATTTATACAATCATAAATCCATGCATAACATTTAAAAAGTGAGATGGACGTCTCTCTATCAAAAATGCCCACAGGTAATTGTTAAAGAAAAAGACACAAGTTGCAGAATTTTACATACGGCAGGATTCAATTTGTATGAGGCGGGTGTGTATTATATACACACACAACACACAAACTATGTTCAGAGAACAGTCTGGAAGGAGAGGAGAAAGTGTTAACTGACTGTGATAATTCCAGATCCACGGATGGGAGGATCAGACATGTCTCAGATTTTCATCATATAGCCTAATTTTTTCAAGACGCTTCCATTAATTACTTTCATAGTTTAAAAAAAAATTTTTAAAGTGTATGCCTAAAAATACTCTAAACAGAAATTAAGTTTTTAAAATCCAGGCAGGATGTACACAGAACAAAAAAGATTTATGCAGGTATGGAAATGTATGGTCTTAACTCTGCAATTAGTGAATGAACTTAACCTTTCTTTTAAATATAGAATTCCAGGATACATCTGGAAGGGCTGTTGGTCAGGAAACAGCTTGGACAAATACAGTACAGCTAAGTTTGTTTTAAAGACTGGAATTTAGGGGGTTAAAAAAAAAGAAAACTGGGAACCCCTAAAATAGGACACATTTCTTCTCCTCTCCCCACAAAGTTGAGTGGTTATGGGTCTGTTATTAATATTCACGTTATTTTAAATTTCTTTCAAACCCATGTCGGTACACGTTGATATAATTAATGTTTAAATCTCTAAAACAAGCCCTTGGGAATGACTTTACCTATTTTGAAAATACTAAATTTCCATACTACTACTACCAGGGTAAATAAGAGCAAGAAAAACAAACGAACCATGCAGCTGGGACAAAAGAAAGCCATTTACTTAAAAATACTTTAGCTGTTTTCCAGGAAGCACCATCTTTTCTCAAAGAGTAAAAATAAGGAAAAAACAGGCTCGGTGGAAGTTTCCACTCCACTGGCTCTATCATTATGATCATCTGTTCCAAACACACACAAGCCTAAAATTTCCTGTTTTCCAACTATTGTCACCATTTTCTAGCCTGGTGCTATCTGTGCTAACTTTAGCTTAGTAATATAAACAACAGAATACACCAAAAATAATGCTGCTCGATGCCTCTGGGGCTCCCAGCCCTCCTGGGTCCTCTTCCACACAGTTGACAGACCTTGCTGGGAAACAAATGAGCGAGACCTGAAACAATTCCGGAACAGCAAAACAAACACCAAGTCAAACTAAATCCGAAATAAATACTACCGAAGCTGGGGTGGGGGGAACTCAGGGAATTTTTAATGATGATTGAAGGGTGTCTGCAGTTTGCTTGTTGACCTCGACACTAAACACCTGCTCACCTCCAAGCCCTGGAAGAAGCTCTACAGCAAGCAAACAACATCCAGGACAAAAACTCCTCCGTGACGAACACATACCAGACAGCTCTATACCTCTTCTGGGTCATGGACTGCTCTGGGATCAGATAAAAGCAAAGGAAGCTTAACTTAGAGGAAGGCACTAACATGCAAGTGTACACAGTTTCAGGGGTTGGCTGGACCCTGGCGGGCCACGGCCAGGACACCTGAAAAGGACACTCGTCCTTTTACTGCAGAGATCAGTTTGCTTTGACACCTGGACCCCAACCAGGGAGACTTGGTTACTAAGGTTCCTCAGGAAAGCAGGTGGCCCCATGCCCTGAGCTCTCAGCACCACATCGTGGGGCAGGTAGGGCGGGTCATTACTTGCTAATACTAGTTCAATTCTCATCACTCTCCCATAGCGGACGCTCTGAGGGCATACTCTGAATGCTGGGGGTTCAGGCTTCCCTACTCTGACCAGGAGGAGGCAGAAGAGAGGCAAAAGCCTGGTTAACTGTGGGTCCAAGAGAAACCAGCCTTGTCCGTCCCTGCGTCTGGGAAGAGAGGCTGTTGGCTGTGCAGTAAAACCCGTAATGTGGAGACAAGCCCACCAGTCATGGGTTTCATCCGATCTCACCTTTTTCTTACCACTTGTGCAATAACAGACCGTGAGCTCACATCAGTGTGTGGCCACAGGGCATGGGGTCAGGGAGCCTCCTCCATCTTTAGAAATCAGCCTCAATGCAATCTCACTAGAGATTCAGAAGGGGAGCCACAGCTAGCTACATGCAGCTACGCACCTGCAGGTAGGCACCTGCGTCTGTCCTGCTGTCTCCTGAGCACCTATGGAGGCAGAGGCAGTGATGCCCACCGGGCAGAGCCCTGCCCATCCAGCTGAATCAGCAAAAGTGGAGCTAAAGCGCAGCGAGCATCAGGATGAGCTGCCAATGTGTCCTGCAGCGTTAGTCACTCGTCCCATGTTTAAGACTCTCACTAAGGAAAGAGCACAAACTGCGGCCGGCATGTCAGCATCAAAGCATGTCAGCATCAAAGCGTGCACCCAAGCATGTCTGTGTTGGTAAATGTTTGAGAAGATCTGAATATTCAAAAGGCAGGGTAAGCAATGGTCCCCAGTTCCAGGACCCTGGAAGTTCCACATCCTGGGAAACCCCTCTGCCCTGAGCCAACCAGGATGTCTGGAGACTGCAGAAAGTTGAGTAAAATGAACTATGATACGTTTCCATGGTAACACAGACCTCGCTTCACAAAATTTGCAAAATTCCAAGAGATCGTGCCGATGAATGAATCATTTCCACTTGGCACAAGTGGAATCTGGTAGGAAGGAACACAGGCAACACCTTCCTTTCTACTTTTCCAGCCCCCTGGCCCCTGTGCAGGTAGAGCTGACAGCTCTCGGCATCCAGACACCGCATGCAAACCTCTCCTGCGGGCGTCCTTTGTGGAACTGCACGCCTGTCCCAAGACCTGTCTTACTGCTCTTTGTTCTAAGTGCTTCACATGCAAAGACTTGGCGGCTTCAAGGCGCATGTGATAGCTGTTACCAAATAAATGAACAAATGAAGGGAGACCCTGGGGAGGTGCTGCTGTTCACAGCTCAGTCTTCACGTGAAATACACTGAAGCGAGAGCAGCGTTCTCACTGCTGGACAAGCCCAGCCCGAACCCTATCACTTCTCCATCTCCACAAGGCAGTCAACAAAAAGTGAAACCAGCTTCAATCAAGGGACAAGTCAATACGAAACCACTGCCCACAAGCTAATATGAGGAACCTCCCACCACTTCGGAAGTGCCTGCAGGGTTATGGGAATGTCTACAGGTTTTACTGAGGGATCCTTATCTACGGGAGTAGAATTACTGATATACAGTAATAGGGTCACAAAAGTTTTCCAGCAGATGCAAATAATTCTCACTGCGTTTTAGGGCACAACGGTCCAAGGGCACTTTCTGGGGCGATGGATAGGACCACAGGGGCACTCCCAGGGCCACAGAGAACTCGAGAAGTGGCTGCAGCAACTGAAGAAGTGATTTTCTAATTCATCTAATTTCTCTACATGTGGCCTGTAGCTAGGTCCAGGCAGTGCCAGTTGAAAGGCCATTTCTTAGGCATGTGGGAGAAGCAATACCAACCACTAGACAGGTAACTAGTCCTAAATAATAAATAAAACCACAGAAAATTATAAATTTCTGCTGCTAACAGTTATATGAATCTGTTTACTGTTTCGTGATCCACACTCTTACTTTGTCCCACAGATATATGTCACCCATGGGGTGGTGATGATTATTTGGAAAAGAACACGCTTGCTTCAATATGTATTTTTAAAATGTATAATACCAATAACAACCTGGAATTTTTCAAATAAAAATGTATCTTCCATAAGACCAACACATTTCTAAAGTCTACTTCTTATTCAGTATCCAATCTGAAATAATTCTGGAGTAGAGCTAGCAGAACATAAAAAAAAAAAATTCTCATTTTCTCAAACTCTCCATTTCATACTGAACAGTCACAATGTACCGTAAAGTCTAACACTGGGGCATTAAGATTGAGTTGAAAACACTTTCAACTAAACATCACTTTCACATTAACAGTAGCAGAAAAGTACCGAAGTGTTACAAAAACAAATTCAGGTTTCCATAATTACATTTATATGTAATAAGCCAAAATACGTCTAAGTTTCTTCTAAACGTAAAACTCCGTCTCAAGCTTTCAGGACAAAAGCTACATGGCAATCTTTCCTCAGAAAGACGTACTTCCAAAGAGATAAATTCCGTGTTCTGAAGTCGCTGATTCCGAAACTCACCCAGTCTACGATTCGAGGAAGAATAACCTGATCCAGAGAGGAGCTAATGATCTTTGCTACGAGTGAGGAGGACTCAGCTCGACCTCCCCTCCTGCCCAGGAACAGGGGGTATCCGTCCTTTCCGAAAACCTCATTCTTTGGGGGCAAACTCTTCTTCATGCATGTACCATCCAGACAATGATCTCATCGCACAAGACAAGCTGTGGACCATTTACCTTCTTTTGTTTTCAACAAACCCACAGCTGTCTTGCCCATTCAATGGTGTCTCGGCCCTAAAACGGGCCCAGCTTCCCCTTTCCTGTCAGCTTTCCATCTCCCTCACACCACCGAGGCCTCCTAACCTTTGACCAACAGGAAGCAGATACAATGGACTGAAAATAACACCGGCTGTAAGGATGTATGGATGCATGATTTAGTGCTGGGGACCAGGAGAGATGTGAGGAAAGAGAAAAGGACTAGTTCTTTCCAGTTCTTTCTGCCAGCGGAGCCACGGGGCGCCTTGGCGGGACCAAGAAGTGCCTGTGTGTGACTGTCCCATGTCCAGCAGGTACAATAACACAATTAGAGACACACCTCAGGCAGTGGGTGCCAGGTACCTTCTCCCCTCAGCTGCTGTGAGCGTGTTAGCACCAGAGAGACAACCAGCCTCTCACTGGCTGCTGGCCTCTGAGGTAACAAGGACGACACAACGGACTTGGGTCTGGGACTTGCCAACTTGGAAGTTCACTAACGTCTGTGAAAGCTAAAAATAACCACACAAACATGTTTACAGCATTTTAAAAATACAGGATCCACACTGTCTGCTAAATATAAACGTTGAGTTCAGGGCTCAGGGATGGGCTTTGGGTTTTCAGAGACGTCACTGAGACATCCCACAATTCCCCACAGAAGCTCGGCCCAGCGCTCCCCGTTAAACACACAAGCGGCAGTGCCGGCTGAGAGGGACTGAGGGTGGCCTTGGAACGGGCAAGGGGAACAGGACGTGCCACTACCCCGTTTAATGAGTGGGCTTCAGGATACCACAAACCCCCAACTCTGAGGTGGGACCCGGCCTTCCTGAAATTCCAGAAGGGGATATCCTGCCGGCGTTTTCCACCGACAGGTCCACTCCCCAGCAGCCCCTCCCCTCCTCACTCCGGGGGCTGCGGCGGCTGCACGTGTGGACACGGGCAGAGTCCAGACATGCCCCCGCATAGACGCCTCCCCACGTCCCACTGGCACATAAGTGCAGGCATGCAGAGGCCAATGCCAGTTCCTGAAAAGAGAATTCTATACCCAACCCAAGAAAACTTCCCAGCTAAAAACCATACTGTTCACATCCGCTGGCACATCTGCTGGCACTGCCCGGAGCCTCTTGCTACTAGAGCTCAAAGGAGCATTTCCTTAGTGGAGATACAAATGTTATCTGGATGCCGTAAACTGTGTGAAAGGACTGGTTAATACTTTATTCTCTGCCTTCAATGCTAAGACATCTTTTAATAATTTAACAGTTGTGGGGCCTCCCTGGTGGTGCAAGGGAGTAAGTCTCAGCACTATCAAGCTATGGCCAGCCACGACAGCACCAGCTGGATCCCCAGCCAGGGAGCTGACCCACAGGGCACAGCAGACCTCTCCTGTTTCCCTGCTGCTTCCCTCAGCAGTGTACTTCAGTCAATCCACACTGTCTCTGGCGAGTCCTCTCACCCCCCACCCCACACCTCTGGCCTATACCCCAACTCTTGTATAAATAAATAAATCTTATCTAAAAAATATATTTCACAGTTGTCTAAAAAGTAAAAGAAGAAAACCTAACAACCACAGACTTAGTCTTGTATTCCTGTCATAAGCTTCAAAAAATCTGTGCCTTGTCCTGTAAAGTACTATGCAGAATCTGTACTTCCGAGGTTACTGACTATCCAAGCACAATGTCGTCTAGATAAAATCATTTTCTTTACCACACTGAGTTTTAATAAACTAGCAGCAACAACAAATTCAACTGAGAAATCATACAGAACTTCATCACCATAAAACATATTGCTTCTGTATTTTCATCTAAATTGTACTCGTAATACACACATACTTTTAAGTACTGTAGTTACCTTGTTAAATAAAGATGAATTCATTTTTGGCTTCAAAAACCACACTTCTAATTTTCTGATATTTAAAATCCTCAGGTTTAGGGCCTCCCCGGTGGCGCAGCGGTTGAGCGCTGGGCTGTGGAGCTGTCGGCAGCGGCGACGCGAGTTCGACGCCCAGCCAGGGGAGAATCCCACATGGTGCGGCAGACCTCTCCTGCCTCGCCCGCTGCTCCCCTCAGCAGTGTATTTCTGATCTGCCTGTTCTGCTGCCCGCTCTGTCTCTGGTGAACCCTCTCACCGCCCCACGCCTCTGGCCTGTACCCCAGCTTGTATGTAAAAAAAAAAATAAATAATAAAAATAAATAAAATCCTCAGGTTTAGACTTTAATATATTAGTATGTCACTTCTTGTGATATTTGCCAGAACTTTCCATAGAAAGAAAGATGAAGCCCTTACTGAAATGCTTTGCAAAACCTGATAAAGAAAATACTTTAATGACTGTGAAAAGACATCATCATGAACTTTCACCAAGCACAGCACCCAAGATTCTAGCAATTAAGATATTTAATTATAAGGAAAAAATATCCTGTAGGTCTTGGCTGCAGTTGCTGCTTTAAGCAGATAATGACTAAGAGAGATGTGTACGATCCTCTGAACCTTGTTTACCAATAACTGCAGCCTTACACTGTATAGAATGATTCATCAAATCTACCTGATGAAGAATTTATTCCAGAATAAAAGGTCTGTTGAATCTTCAACGTATGTTAGGCATTATAACCTGAAGACATTCTCGGAATAAAAACCCTTACTTCTTGGACACTGAAATGTTTATACCTTAAATATTACAAGACTAGGCGGGCCCACCTATAGTTATCTACAATGAACAAAGGCTAGTTTGTTGCAAAAACAGAGGGGAAGCTGAGGAGAAACAAAAATACCCCTATTAAAAATCCAACTATGAGCTAAAAAAGCAATAAAAACAAAACACCACTCCGTATTTTTGTGGAATAATTGACCATGAGAAGAGAAAACAATGAGATTTTCACTGAACGATTAGGATTATGTAACCCTAGGGTGGCAGAGGTAAATGAAGTAACCTTTTAGTAACTTAATCAGCTCTTGGTGGAGAGAGGACAAAAGGAGAATAAAAATCCTAAAGTCTCCATCTGGCTTCCTCGGAAATGGCACAAATTAAGAGCCCCACACCAAGCCCCTAGGTATTCTAACCTTTACGAGAAGTTGGGAAAACAAACAAGAAAAGCCTCAGCACTGGAGCCTTGCAAGCCCCCCTAGACCCTGAGGGTGGCTGCTCTCAGCCAGTGGTTTCACGAGGTCCCTGGAGGCATCCATCACTGATCACATTTTATACTCAGGCTTGGAAGTTCTTCTCCCTCCCGTTGCTCTAGTCTCAAAGCCTAACACACACAAGCCTGACACGTGTGGCCACAGGGAGGGACTTCATGAGTGGCCACGGAGCAAATGCATGAACGAACAAGTGTTGATGTAAAGTATAAGGTGAACCTATCGAGTTCATCACCATGGCCCTCCATGCCAGTTATGAAGTGTCCACTGCCAAGTGGTTTGATGAAGGAAATACACCAGGAAAGTAAAAGAAATACTATGATAATGAATGTGCTGAAAAATCACCAATAAACTTATATATATATAGTTCCGCTCTATATGGAGAAATAAGTCTACTAAAAACCACGTTAGGGGGCCTCCCTGGTGGCACATCGATTAAGCGCTGCGCTGTGGAGCTGTCAGCAGCGGCGACACAAGTTTGATGCCCGGCTGGGGAGATTCCCACATGGCACAGCAGACCTCTCCTGCCTCACCCGCTGCTCCCCTCAGCAGTGTATTTCCCATCTATCTGCCTGTTCTGCTCCCCACTCTGCCTCTGGTGAACCTTCTCGCCGCCCCACGCCTCTGGCCTGTACCCCAGCTTGTATGCATAAATAAATAAATCTTAAAAAAAAAAAAACACGTTAAATGCTGTGATGCAAAATACAAACCAGAAGGAAAACTTTCCCGCAAGTCTGCAGAAGGAGCGGGAAAGGCAGGGCACCCAGGTGCGCTCAATGCAACATAGTGATGGGAGTTTCCTCTTCTCCATTCTCCTGTCTGCCCCCTAGTGGAGCAGAGAAATTATGAAAAAGGCAGGCACTGCAGAACTCAGGAAAAGCACACAAAACTGAGAGCATACTTTGGACTTCTCGAAGTCAACCACTTCAGTGAGAAAGTTAACTTGTGAATTCCAATGAGCTACTTTTGTCCCAAGGACAAAACGTTTGTTCAGCTTAGGTAGGTTCACCATTTCCTTGTGGACCTTTGATCATTGCTTGTTACGGAAAAGTCAGCTCCTTCGACTCCATTTGGGTAGTACACAGCTTCCTTGAGATTTGAGAGGACAAAGGTTTTATTGACTGCTAAGTTTTAAGTTGACATGTGGCCACTTCTATCTGGTTTTCAAGTGCCTTGGGCATAAAGAGCTAAAGCAAAAGCATTTCCACAAAGAGATTCTGGAGCTCTCTGCATTCACTTCTACCGGACGTCAGTCTAGGGAGACCTGGCACGGGGATGGATCCTCTTGGAAGCTCACTTACTGCCATGGGGACCTTTCAGTCTATTAAAAAGGGGTGTGGATTTGTCTGTGATCTCTTTGCCAGCAACAGCCCACTCTCCTCCAAAATGGCTGCCTGTTTTACACCAGAGTTTCACACTCTCACACAGAGATCTTTAAATATGAAGATGACAGATACTGCTGACTTCCCTAAACAAGCCATCACGTGACCCCTCCCCTTGCGACTGGTAACACACAAGACAGCCAGGGTTACACCAACCACACTCCCTGAACAAGACACCACGGTGGAGACGCAAGTACCACACAGTTTCTGGGCTTCGGCGAGCCAGTGGCCCCATTCTGTATCGGAATGCATGATGACGTGTGATTACGGTAAACGACATGGTTTTTAGTGAGTAGAGTCTAGCTGTTCTTCCAGATTAAATCTTGAACATATAAAATCCCTGTTTTAGTGGGAACTGTTTCCCAGAACTTCATAAAAATCAAACAAGAAAATTCAGAACAAGAGCAACAACAAAATTCGGAGATGAATAAAGGCACTAAAATAAACAGACGTAATTTGTCATTTTTAACTCCCTCTGCAGAAGTGCATTACTATGGTAATTCTGACAGACCCTAAAAGCAGTAAGCTTCAAGTGATTTATGGCCACGTCTTACATGTACACAGTCTACCAGTTTGAACACCCTCCCGGCCCTTCCATGGTGGAAAGAGCCTCGTATATGGGGGGATGAAGTAGTCAAAGGCTTACTGCAATAAGCAAAGGCTCGGGATATGGGAAGACGAGAGACTTAAAATTTCCTGTTCTCAGACTCTGGGAATGCTAAGAGAAGTGGGAGGGAGCAGGTGGCTGACATCCCTCTTCTTCTGTTCATCTCATCCTTGCTTTCTGGACAAAATTCTCAGCTACAGGAAGTCCAAGGAGGCAGAAAAAAAAAATGCTTTCTCCAATTTTTCTGTTGTTGTTCACAGCAAGGAAAGGCAAATTTCAACCAAGAACTCCATAAGGTTTCTTTTAATCAACCAGGTCCCTCTGTCAGGAAGAAGGGAGGTGGCGGGGCAGGGGTGGGGGGTTTCCTGGCTCTTGCTGGTGAGTGTCAATCTCTGGTCTGTTTCACCACCACATCATTCATGGGGGGCAGGCGGTGGGGACTTAAACCAGCTCAAATAATTGACTTTCTTAAAATTTACTATATTTAGGTAATGATATCACTCCTAAGTTTTAAATAAACTGACATTATGATACAATTCTCAAAGCATGCTTATACATCTAATTTAATGTTTTGGAGTCTGTTCAAATTATTCATTAAAATGAGTAACAAACAAAACAATGAAGGGGCAGCTGTTCTACTTGTATATCTGACTTCCAGCATGTTTATACTTAAATAGAGCAAAAAAGGCAGCTCAAGGAAGAATGGTTCCCACGCCCCAATGTATTTTAAAAATCAGTGCTGTATCATGATTGAAGTGCTAAGTTCATACACACAGGACTCACTCTTTGGTGTTCTAAGATGTTAAATGTGTGGTACTGATCACAATTTGCTTGTTTTTGCTGGTGTGTTGAGCACTGTCTTTCTGAGCAGATCACAGGCAAGTTGAGAGCAAAGACTCTGAGGCGATTGGGTCCTTCCAGCTCCTAGCATGTTCGATTGAAACTACAGGTGCCGGAGAAAACTACTTCTATGAGAAAGTGCTACTAAATTCATCCCTATCAGATTAAAACATGAGATTGTACAGTAGAGCTAATCAGACAACACCACAGTCCTCCCCCAAGGCCTCCTTCCTCCCAGTGCGCATGTTCTAGTTCTGGCTTCTCCTGGGGGTTATCTCTACTGCTGATTCTTGACAGAACGACCTCCCCACCCCCAGCATTCTGGGCATTGCAGAGCAGTGAGTGTATTTAGTCCCCTGCCCCTGGCTTTAACTCCATTTTCCAGCATCAGCTGCCTACTTCTTGACCTCAGAGCCCCTGGGTTCTCCATCCTCCCTGGTTTCAGCTCCCTCGGTCTTGGGGATGCAGTTTTGCAATTCATCCATTTCTTCCTCCGTGCCTCTAGATCTACAGGAATAAGCACCCTTATCTAAAACCAGTCCTAATTAGTCCTCTTTTTATTTAGTTTTTAGAAGTCTTCTTTGTAAAGTCTGCATTTGAACCATCTGGACTGAATCCACTTCCTTTCAGGGAGACTTAACAGACAGTCCCCGTGTGCAACTACTATGCTCGCATCTCACTTATCACACTTAGGCTTTATCTGCGGACACCCGGTCTTGGTGGTCAGGTTAGCTCGGCTCACACCCCCCTGCTGCCTCTCCCTTCCTCACCTCAACAGTGACCCCAGCTGTGCCCAGCCCCGGGCCAGAGAGGCCTTCAAGCCACACACCTCAGCTGCTGTCTGGGCTCATCAGCATACAGGGACACTTCCTTAGAACAATGAGTTTCCATCCTCTCCCTCCACCTTCCCTCATGCGATCCACTGCCTAACTCACCTGCTTTTCCACTGTCAAGGTTGAGAACGTTGACATTCTATGAGCTCAGTCTCAATTTTCTACTTTTTTTCCTCTTAAGGTTGAGTCTAAGAGTTTAAAATGAAGAAGGAGCACCGCACTCTCACTCAGGCACAGCTGTCCCCAGCAGAGGACAGCCTCTCCCTCGGGCTGGGACAGTCCCTCCACCCCACCGGCCACCAAACGGCGCTCCCACGGTGAATGCTTTCGTCTCACCCTTTTCCTCCATCAGAACTTCTCCCAAGCGCCCCACTGCAATCCTGTCCCATCAATGCCTCCCCTTTCCCAGGTCCACCCTGTTGAGGTCCCACCTGCCCCCTTCTCCACCAGGAGTGGGTGCTGATGGGCCGGGTTCCTGACTTTCACCCTGCAAAGCTCCACGTGCTTTCCCAGGTGGGTCCACCAAGCCCTGTCTTTCTTGCCTCTCTCGTCTGTGGCTCCGTCTCCAACGGAGGGCGCGCGGAGGCGCGCGTCCAAGGAGGCCGCGCTGCACGGTGGTTAATAACGACTTACAGCGCCCTTCTACTTGGAAGAACACGGTTTTAAAAATTAGCACTTACTATGTCATTCTCTTAGAAGAAAGGGCACAACACAGACATTCTGGGGTCCAGAGTTGTAACGAGGGGTCTCAGGGGCCTGAGCCATGAGCACTGAACAACTGTACTGCTCAGTATTTAAGGCGCAATAACATAATTCACGAAAACATGGATTCCGTGCTCCATTTCCCTTCTATGGATCAACCCTATTTGCTAAACAGAATTTGTTTAAAAGTTAAAAGGACATCCAATGGCCTTCCACTGCATCTGGGGAGGATATTTCAGCAGAAATAATGAGTAACTACACTGAATCCATTGACTCACTTACCCAAAATATTTACTGAGCGCCTCCACAAACCACTGCTGCCAGAGAAGTAAGAATTCACCTACCGCCGTGAACTTGAGTTCCAGCGGGGGAAGTCAAAAGAAGTCAACAAGCAAAGCTGACTTTAGAGTTGTCCCAATGTCAGAAAGGCAGATGCAAGCTGACCTGCCAGTATGTGGGGAACTGCTGTGACACTCTCACGAAGTGTGACTCAGTGCACGAAGACACCACAGTTCTTAACACAGTCCCTCTGGGCAGACACAATGATTGAGCTCTTAGCATCAGATGCTGGGAGTGGCATCCTGCAAGCTCCTGTCCTCTCAAAGGTCTCCGTCCGCTAATATGATGAGGTAATCAATGTGTGGCTGCCCCGTCTTATCTCCAGGCTGGGCCATTATTTCAGTCCCTTGACATCACCCAGCACCAATGGAAGAGCAGCTCCGTCCCAGCTGATACCCATAAACAGAACAAGCCACTCAAAGAAGGCAAAAGACAGAATGAATGAATTTCATTCATTCCTTTTTTTTTTTTTTGGTTCTTGAACATTTTCGGCATTTTGTGATGAACTAAGTTTGCTTTCTCCTTTCTCCCTCCTCGAAAGCGCCAGTGAATAAAGAGGCATTAGAGAGGAGGAGGAAAGGTGTGTAAAGGTCTCACAGTGTGTGATGGTGATGCTGAAGATGAAGGCAGGTGGCTAAAAGTAACAAAATCACGTGCCCCCCCAATACACAAAATAAGACATATCGGTGAGAGATTTTCCAAGGAAACGTGTCCTACATACAGTGTGTTCGGGAAATGAGACGATGCATTTACTTCTGCCAGGGAAAAAGGATTAAACAAAAGGAGACAGGCTTTCCTTCAAAGGGGAGCAATTAAATTGGACACAAAGAATAATTGAGGTGGGCTCCCAAGGGGAGGAGGGAGGTTAATGCTGACGTGAGCTCCAGCCTCGCCTTTGATCTGAATCTTTCTCCTCCTCTGCTGCTACCTTTCCCAGGCTTGGTTCCTCTCCCTTCTCTGTCTAGCCATTTTCCTCTCTCCTGTATCTCTCATTTCCATTTCATTTCTTCTTACATTTGCCATAAGTGCATCAAATAATTTTTGTTTGCTTTTTTGCAAGGGTCCTGTTTAACTTTCCTTAACTTAAAAGCAGATATCTTTATTATTTCCTTTTATGCTTCCAAGCAATTTTTTCAAAAAAATATTTGAGGATAGCTCATTCTTGACATTCTTTTTCCCCCAGGAACGCAGGCACTATGTAAAAGGAAATGGGCCTTTACTCTGAATGCAGAAAATAGTCCAAAAACTTGGGACATTCACCAGCTGAAAACAAGAACGAGTTGAGAAGCTCTCTCAAGGTTTTTCCCACCACAATAATAGTAAATCATTAACATTTGTTGCGTACTTACAACGTAGCAGGCATTGTTCTAAGCACCTTTCACATTTTTTTTATAATTTATGTTTTTTCATTTCTATCTTTTACATCATTGTGTAGTCCCCATAAAATTCCCACCACCAATTCACCCGCGAACCATCACACAGTCCCTTGAGAGCACCTTACACGTTAGTGTGGTCCTCACCACAGCCCTAGGGGCAGGCACGGTCATCCTGCACTTACAGATGGAAAAACAGAGAGGCTAAGTAACCGGCCCAAGATCACACTGGATATGGTGAAGCCACTAGGTGGTGCCCCTAAAGTCCTTAACACCCCACCTGACTATTTCTCTACAGCAAGCATTTTTGCAAAGGGTAAGAGTACATACATTAGGTCTTACAGGCTACCCATGGTCTCTGTCTCCTACCCCTCTTCTTTTTACACTCTGAAAAATGGGGAAAAACTTCAGAGACACAATCAGACCCGGCTTTGCTCCCCTGGCTTGTCGAGAGCCAGGCCGGTACTTTCCCTTTAGACAAAATCTGACAGATGGAAAGGGGAGGATTCCAGGCAGGGAGGCTTACAGACATAGCTGGGAGTGCCCAAGAACTATTCCCTTAAACAGTTAATGTGAAAAACAAAAAACCAAGGGCGTGTGATGGTTTGTGGGACAGACATAAGGAAACATGGCTTGTAGCGATGAACCAGGAACAAAGGGGACTGCTGGAAGTTAGTAAGGTGCTTCATCAACCTAGCACTTCTCAGAGAACTCTGGAGATTCACCCTCCTCACTGTATCTGTGGCCATAACAATTACTTTTATAATCTGTTCACTGACGCCTAATGACAGCAGTCGGAACGCCTCTTCACAGTCCCTCATTAATAAGAAGTCATTGTCGCACTATCAAATACTCATAGTCTTCAAAGGCAGCAACTAAAGAGAAGTCAATTAACTACTAACTTCAGACCCCTCAGAAATGTAGAAATCACAAGAAAATGAACCTTGGTCCTTTGTGTTCTTCCTGGTTCTGACAGAGCCCTACTCACATAAAATATTAACATGTCACCACCACTTTTGAGGATTTCAGAATTTTTGAAGTTCTAGGCCCCATATATTTAGCGACCACTTAATTAAAAATAAAACAAACATCAAAAGCTCTATTTCAGTAAGACAACACTCATGTTGGAAAACCCAATCGGAAAGTAGGCATGCACGCACTTTAAAATATTTTCGACTTGACCAAGTCAAAGAGGTCAATCCACAAATCCCACCTCTTAGGAGACTTACTCCTTAAAGGTAAACTATAGATAAAACTTGGTTTAGAGTATATTATGTTCATTATTTTTGCCATGGGGGTGGGGGGTGGGAATGAAAGTTGAGAAACAGACACTTCTTTCTTTCCTATCAACTTTGGCCATCTGTTTAAAATAACTGTAGCTATTTTCAGCAGTTAGGCAAAGCCAGACGCCTGCTCTTTACGATCACCCGTTATCAAACATATGAGCATTACTCGCACACACCAGAGTCCGGGAATGTGACTTGTAAGTCTAAATCACGGGTTTTAAAAAAGCTCTGTGGAGCATCTCGGGATACCAGTTCAGTCCTTCTAGTTGTTACTTAGCAATTGATAAAACCCAAGAATAAAAGAACCTGAGGAGGTCATTTTTAGAAGCCATTTAAAAATAAAACAGATGAACAAAATAAAACAAAAATAAACTCTCAGACTGTAAAGCCAATTAGTGGTTACCCAATGGGAAGGGGGAGGGGGGAGGTAGGTAAACCTGGCACCGGGAGTGGAGCAGAACTGAACTTTCCACGGTCAACTTAGGAAGTATATCCACTGACTCTCAGCAATGCACACCTGAGACCTGTATGGTGCACAATGCAAAGTCACCTCAAAAAAAAAAATTGCTGTAACACCAGATCTTTACTCAACTTGGATGTCCTTAAGAACGAGTGTGTTTCTTCTGCTGTTGCTTACTTAATAGTTAATTTTTACCTGAGTGCTTTCTTCTAAAGGCAGAAACTCATGGATTTGGCCTTTGCTTTTCTTCTGGCAGCAAGGACAAGTCAGAGATAATCTCAGTGAAGAAGACACTGGTCTCCTTCACACAGGACAAAGTAAATCTCTTGGAAAGTTGCGGGGATGCTTTCCTGCACTTTCCCCTCTTCTTGCCTTCTTTTCTACTCTGCAGTAAAAACCTAGTTCCAAGAAACAGGTTCTTTAGAAGCTCATGTACTTTGTCCTGGCCAAGCCAGATAAGGGTTTAAGTTTCATTTACAGAGCAGGTCTTTCTGGGTGAGGGCAGGTGGTGGGTAAGGCAGTGCACAGCTAATCAGTGCAGGATCCCCCCACAGCGTCCCCACCCCTTCTGCTTCCGCCCCTCTCCACGCTCCTACTCTAAGTTTACCTGGATTTGCAGTTCAGTGCTTAAAAGGCCTTCTTCCCCACCAACAAGGAACATCTAAGGAGAAAGAAAACCCTGTTCCGCAGCAGCTCTGGAATTCCTCTGCCCCTGGAACAAGGTGGATGTTTAAACCCTTACTAGAAAGATCATTTAAAATAAGCAAACAAACAATGGTTGTGTTTATTAAGCCCCAGTAGTGCTCCCTCCCAAATGAGTCCTTCCTTTCCTCCACAGTGAATGGGCTGAAACTAGGTATATGGCCGTCCAGCTAGAAATGACGTGTCCCAGCCTCTAGCACAGACATCAGAGGGTGTCTTAATTCTCACCAACAGAAAGCAAGTAAGTTGCAGGAGCTGCACCTTTCCTGAGCCTGGCCTTTAAAACACTAGGCAAGAAGCCTCCACTCCTGCCTCCCCCTCAAGTTGGGACAAAGATGCGCCCATCAAGGGGACACAAATTGTTCTGACTATGTGGATGGAGGCTGCCATGCGGGGAGGTGGAGTAAAAGGTAGCCTGGGTCCCTGAACTTTTTGCAAGGAGCAGGACAGGCTGGCAAGCCTAGAACCCTAACCTTGTTACGTGAGCAATAATTAAAGTTGCCTCTCTCATATTTCACGGTATCTTAGGGTCTCTTTCTTTCTTCCAGCCACACAAGATTTATGATCATTGGTGTAAATACTGCTGTAGCACTGTTTGGAGAGCTTTATAAGAATGATCTCATTAATGAGCCTCTAAGGAAAGTACTGTTACTATTCCCATTTTCCAGACAAAGAAACACAGACTTGGCGGGTTTGGTGATTTTTGCAAGGGCAGAGAGTCATGTACAACTGGGGAGCTGAGTGATACCAAGGTCAAATGCCCAACCATGATGCTACATAGCTAACCACTTCACAGGTTATCTCACTCTCATTGAGACTTTTCTTCTCTGTTATTTATCGCTGATAGACTTAGAGGAAAAGTATTACGTGCTCCAATGAGGGGATATAAATTATATTTGTTTTGCTCATAAATATCCTTAATTTGCTTGCTGAAGATCTCAATCTGGATCAAATCCCCAAACTTTCAAAGAATCAGACAGCAGACTGAAACAGACTCTCACTGAAACTTTTTATCCCCTTTCCAAAATGTGACCACAAAGACTGTGCCTTCCTCCACTCAACTGTGAGACACAGGCTGATTCATAAGGAGCCCCTTTTGGCTGTGTGTGATGTTATGTTTATCATAATAGGGTCCATGAAACACACAGCAGGGGGGTTTTCCTTCCAGTAACAGGAGGGCACACACCTTCACCCCTCCCCCCCAAACATTCTAACCTAAAACCAGTAGAGTTGTCAGGGAGGCAAGACTGGAGGGTAGTTGGCAGGGCAAAAGGAGGGAGAGGGATCGGAAAACACACTTCTTTTGTCCTTCCATTTCTCCCCTTAAAAAAATCATTTTGCTTAAGAATTCATGTACAATTTCACAAAGTGCTCACATTCAATAATGTCAGAATCCACCTATTCATTCATTCAACAACATGGAGTGAGTACTTACTGTTTGCTGAGTACAACGATGGACCCTGGACTCAGAATGCAAGAGTTCCCCACTGACCCCCCATTCCAAGATCCACAGATGATGCCTGAAACCAGATAGTGCCGAATCCTATATGTGCTCTATTTTCCTATACACATCTATGATAAAGTTTAATTTATAAACTAGGCAGAGTAAGAGATTAGTGACAATAACTAATAATAAAATAGAACAATGATAACAACATACTGCTATAAATGTCATTTAAGTATAATCTCTCTCTCTCATGATATCTAATTGTATGTAATATTTTTAGACCATGGTTGACCACATGGGTAACTGAAATTGTTCAAAGTGAAAGCACAGATAAGGAGGGAACAACTGTGTAAAAAAAAAAAAAAAAAAAAAACAACCCACGGAGAATTAGGAGACAAGGGAAAGGAGTAACTTCAAATAATGATAATAGTTTGTATGTGACCTTAAAACATCACCAAAAATTTCAGAACAAATTGTCTCATTCCTTCATTATTGCAAAACGCTATAAATGACTATCTTTAATAACACCATATTGTATATTGAAAGTGCTGGGAGAACAGCTCTTGAAGGTTGTCATCATGGCTATGGGAAGTGACAGCTGTTCATTAGACACTGGGGTCATTTCAGGGTATATGAATATCATTATGGTGTACAAACAATCCTACCTTAATAAAATGGTTTTGTTTTAAAGATTCATTTATTTTTGCATCCAAGCTGGGATGCAGGCCAGAGGTGTGGGGCAGTGAGAGGGTTCACCAGAGACAGAGAATGGGGAGCAGAACAGGCAGATGACCAAAATACACTGCTGAGGGGAGCAGCGGGCAAGGCGGGAGAGGTCTGCTGCGCCATGTGGGAATCTCCCCAGCTGGGCATCGAACTCGCGCCACAGCCACCCACAGCTCCACAGCGCTTTGCTTAACCCGTTGCACTCCAACCGTTGTGCCACCAGGGAGGCCCAATTAATAAAATGTTTAAAATAAAATTACCAAAATAAAAAATACATAATCTCATAAGGCACACACCGTAAGGACAGAAAACCCTCCCTTTCCTGCCCCACGCTGTCAGACATCCCATCACACAGGCGGGCAGAACTCTCTGTCTTTAAGCTCCAGCATCAGCCCTTGAACTTGCAGGGGACAGTGACCACTTGGTCTGGGCAGTGTCCTTCCTGAAGCCTTGCAGAAGGCCGCCCTAGACATTCCGAATTCACGCCTCTCCATCTGCTCCCCCAAGCCATGCCAGCCTCACCAGGCTTTAATTAACAGGAGACGAGTGAGCAGCGGCCCCCTTGCCAGCACCAGCCAGTATTTCGTCATTTACATTGGTCTCCTCATTCGAGGCTTAGTTCAAATGACAGGGAAGAAGAAAGAGCTGGCATTCCACAGAGTAAACCGCTTCTATAAAAATAAAAGCTCCTCTTACATTTGATTACCGAAGTGTGGACAGATGAAGCTGCGAAAACACTGCAGAGCAACTGTGGAGAGATGGGTATGCAGACAGGGGGACATGGGGGGGGGGGGCAACGGTGGGGGGCGCATGGTCCCCCTGCAGCGGCCTGTCACCTGCTCCTCTGCTGCCTCCACAGCGCCTCTGCTTTCTGGCTGAGCCTTGGCTTTTCAGGGAACCCTCGAAACCGCCCAGCACGAGTGCAGTGAAGGCTGCTTTGGTCTTGGGAGAATACCTTTTAAGTGGACTTAGTTTTCTTAATTTATTAAAAAATAGGTAAAAAATATTTTTAAATGTAAAAGATATAAATAACAATAAAAATATATACATTAAAAATAATAATAAATTTTTTTTAATTAAAAAAAAGATTTTAAGCGGCACGCATGCCAACAGCATTATTCAAGTTCTGTTTTCACTGGCACCTAATCCCTCCAGGTGGTGCCCTCCACTTTCAGTGAGAGGCCTTAGTTGGCAGCCTCATGGCTGACGCAGGCCGGAGGTGCCCCGGCAGCAATGACAGCACACACAGGGAGAGAGGCACAGAGGTCATGCGAGGCCCTGGATGTGTCCAAGGAGGATTCGCTGACCCTCAGCTTGCCCCCACTAGATAGGGAACAGGAATGTGGGAGGTGCCCAAGAGGCCAGCACCCCCATCGCCCCAGCTGTGAGCGTGCCCTCCGTGCCCCCCAGGTCCCGTCCGGCAGAGTGAGGCTAAAGAGACAACAGGAGCAAGGAAGCGCAGAGCAGCCAAGGGCCGTGGGCACGAGGCGCTTCTGTGTGTTGAGGAAGGGAAATGGGGGAAGAAATTCAGATTAGGGCCAGGGTGGGAATACAAGGAGGGGCAAACCCAGGAGGGGGCACTTTGTGAGTAAGGAATGGGACCCCCACTCGCAGTGGTTAGAGGGGCAAAGAGCTACATTTACAGGTTACCTGGAAGGATTTGGAGGAGGCAGGGGCTGTAGGTGGGAGACCAGTGAGAAGTCCCTGGCAAAGAAGACTGACCTAGAAAAGGAGCAGCAGGCAAAGGGCAAGGCCAATGCCAGGCCAGAGAGGCTGCAGGAAGAGGGCACGGACTTGACATAGGATGCTTTTTTTAAAAGACAGCAGCTCACTTCAGGAAGCAGTACCCTCCCCCTTCACTTCTACCAGGTGTCCTCCCTGCCTGGCTCCTTAAATGGATTCCCTAGTGCTGGTTCTTCAACAGACACTCACCTACCAACTCACTCCCCAGAGGTCACTAGTCTTCAGAAGAGCAAAGTCCTTTCCCAGCAAGAAAAGGCAGCTTGGATAAAGGTATGGAAGGAGAGAAGAATGCTCACCCTGGCTGAGCTCCAGGTCACAGAAGCCCAGGAGGTACAGTACCATCCTATCTCTGCTCCTTCTATAGCCCACCAGGTCAGTGGTGTCCCTGGAGCAGGCCACTCTTGACTACAGACCTGCTTCAGCCCCTCCTTAAAACCCACTACCCAAATATGCACCTAACACTAAAGTATTTATAGGGGACATAAATGCATAGACTGGGAAAGGCTTTAAAATACTCCAGAAAAGTAAGTTGGGGAAAGGATTAAAAAAAGGTTGGGGGGGGGATTTTTTACTGCTGAGGCTAGAGAGTGTATATATAAGGACACATGGTATTTATTCTCTGTACTTTTGTGTTTGAAAAGTTCCATAATATAAAGTTTAAATTAACAAATAAACTAAAATCCTAACTGAATTTCCACCCTGCTCGGCAGGACCCTTTTTGTGGCAGAGATCAGCTGCCCTCTGTATACTCACTTGCCCTTTTCTATATAGAATCAGCAAATGTGTATAAAGAGTCAGAGACTAGGTTTTGGAGACAATGTGGTCTCTGTCCTAACTACTCTGCTCTTCCACTGTCACGTGAGAGCAGCCACAGAAAATTCATAAACAAATGGCTATGGCTGGGTCCAATAAAATTGCTGACAATGACAGACTGCTGGCTGACTGGATGCTCAGATCACCGTTTGCAGAACCATGTCCTATGGAAATAGAAGTGTCACAGGTGTCTGGCTTGCTGAAGATGACAGTTTCCAGCTTCCCTTGCAGCTAGCTATGCTTACATGTTGTGGCTAAGAAGATGCAAGTAAAAATGATCTCTTGGGCTGAAAACAGATCATGGGCCCTGGTTGTCTTCGACTGTGAAGATGGAACAACATCCTCAGGATGGGAGGTAAATGAGACAGAAGCAAGTTGTCTATTTAGGTACCACATTCATCCTGAACAGATAGACCTTGTGGGCTGTTTGGAGACAGAAAAAGAAGGGAAAAGCCCCCAAGCTTAGTTTGTGAAGTCACCGTATTTGGGAGCATCTTTTTACAAAGTGTTACATTTTCAAATTTAGCTCAGGGCTAAGGCTGCATACAAAGGGGGCTTTCTTCCAGGGTATGGGATGACCCATAGTCAATCACACACCCACATGGTACTCAGATGACTCTGCACAAATCTTTCATCACAAGAACTAATACAAAGGGAAATCTTATTCTGTGCCATGTCTTTATAAAATATGAACTCTCACTCATCTCGAAAGCAATTATTAATGATCATTTTTTACAGGTGATGGTCAGATAGGTTAAGAAATATGCCCCAAATCGTGCTTTTCCTAAGTAGCTGCACTGATGTATAAACACAGGAGTACCTGAGGTTCAGGCTTATGCTTTTCTCCCCAGATCAGTTCCCTCATGTCACAGACAAGTCAGAGTGAAGTGAGCAATTCCAGGGTGGTATTTAGAGATGGCTCTGTGACCCCAGGTTTCAACTTACAAACACCACCAAGATCCACTGATGGATGCTTCATTTGGTGGAACTACAACTCTTTAAGAGCCAAGTAACCCCAAGTAACACAGGTTAAATGACTTACCTAGATTCCTTGGAAAGACACTGAGAAGGATATGCCAGAATGTGGATTTTCATGAGACAGCTTGGGGGACTGACCACTGAGCCCCAGCTACCCCCACTACCTCCTCCTCTGTGGTCTGTCAGAAGCTGGCTGTCCGGACACCTGGTATACCAGCCTGAGCAGCGTCTACACAGCAGTTCTAAAAGATGCAGCAGAGGGAAGGGCCTTCTTTCCTTTCCAGGTGAAAGTGAGCAATGCCACCGACATTTGCTGTGGTCAAGACCCTCGTCTGTCAGGTGTAGCATCCTCTCTGCTGGGGGCTTGGCTCCCACCATGGAAACCATCTGGCTCAATTTCTCTGACTGCATAGCCCTTCCTGCTCCATCCAGCTGAGAAGCTCAAGGAAAGTCAAGTTCACCCTGAAATTACAGGGCAGCCAATGGCACCAATGATCACGGTAGCTGAACCCAAAAATGAGCTGCAAACACTTTACTTCAAACTTAAAGGAAATAACCGTTTCAAAAATAGTTTGAACTTTTTTTCAATGGAGGAACTTGACTTTTGAAAACTTCACTTGCTTAATCAGTTATGAGTGGCTAATTAAAATGAATGATAATTAGTTGTTGCTATACAGAGGATCATATAAAGAAAATATTTTGTTAAAAAATGAAGCAAAGAATAAGTCCATCTTGAGTAAGGCACAAAATTCACATTTTCTCAATTTCTTCTTAACACCAATTATTTTTAAAATTAGGAAGTAAGGTCCTTGCCCTCTGAATGGACTTTTTTTTTTTAATTTAGTACATTATTTAGGTATTTTCAGAACCAAATTATAAGGGATGGCAAGTGATGCCACCATATTCTCAAAGAACATTTTTGGGAAGTGGAAAATGATCATATAGATGTATATACAAACAGACACACACATATATAGTTACGCTTAAAAAACATAAGTTTCTAAAAAGGTTCATAGACAGTCTCATAAAAAACTACGTATCTGTATAAATTATGCATCGAAAATTAGTCTGAAAGTACAGACATCACCATTTTAACGGTTTTTTCTTGCATGATAAAATTACAAGAGACTTTTATTTTCTTCGCAGCTTTCGCAAAATCTTTCACAACAGATCATAAAAGCATACATTTCCAAGAGAACTGGAGTCTGAGGAACACCTCGACACCACAGACGCAGCTCTCTCCCATTACTGTGCTCACTAAGGAGACACAGCTTGGGGGATCATCCAAGCTAGTGTGTGTGTCCCGATCACACAGTCAGGCTCACACATACACCGGTGCAAAGTGCCACTGTCCCAACCGTGGGCAGCACGGGCCGGGGAGGGGCCGGCACAGAGCCGCCGGGAGCGAGCGGGCTCATCACAACACACAGCTATTATCCACATTTCTGCTCCGCTAAATTGACATTAAAAACGGAGCGGGAGTGGGCGTAGCGCTGAAACATCTGTGCCATATCATTATGGAAGGAGAGTATTTCCAGGAATTCTAATTCACAATTACTGCTTTTGGGTTGAGAAAACAACTTCTAAATTAAAAAGAAATATGTGCATGTCACAATTCAACAGTGGCTAAAAATCAACTAGACATCGTCTTCTCTTGCACAACGCGAGTTACTAAAATCGGAGCAAAGCCCCACAGTGAGGAAGAGAAGTCAGAAGGAAGCCTGAAACTGGGGAGTGATCTCCCACCCCCAGGGACAAAGACAAGGGGTCTGAGGTCGTGTGTTTATTCGAAGATTTTGGAAAAAAAAACAACAACCACCTCAGAGCTTCAAGCTGACAAATCCCTGGCCCAAACTCACACAAACAGTCACATGGTCCTTCAAGCGCTGTCCCAGATGGGGCAGCCTCTTTTACAAAGCCGAGAGAACACCCCAAAGGCCCACGGTCACCAGACCCTTCACTTTTTCAGTGGTGGAGCCTCTTCCGAGAGGAAACCAGGACTCTGAAAGAAAGATTCCCGGAAAAGGGGGAGATAGGCAGGTTCAGGAAAATGTCTGATAAAATTCCACTGCTTTTCCAAAACAATAAAGCACAGTTTCCCAAGCCCCAAATAACAAAAGCCGAGCAGAAAGTCAGTGCTCTCGGATGACACTATTCCTGAGGGAAGAACACACTTACTTGCTATTTCAATGAGTATTTTCTCTGCAGGATTATTTTATTTACAGAGGAACAAGAGAATATAGATTGAATAATCCCCAATGTTATTACACACGCGCGCACACACACACACACACACCCCACCTGCGGAAACATGGAGCTTCATGGAGTTATTTCACTTGCCTTCAATAAATATTTACTTAACCGAAGAGAAGATAATAAGCCAGAAAGAAAGAGAAAAATATCGAATGGTTTCACTTATAACAGGACTATAGGGAGGCCGGGTGGGAGAGGGACAATCAGTGGGGGGGGAGGGGGGGAGGAAGGAGCCGGAGGGAGGGAAGGGAAAGGGCACAAAATGGAATAGAAAAGAACACAAGGGACCATGGAGATGGATCACGGGTGAATTGGTGGTG
>PVIJ01008419.1:0-74445 GCA_004024925.1 Scalopus aquaticus | reverse complement strand
AAGGACTGATAACAAAAATTTACAAGGAACTCACACAACTCAACAAAAACAAAGCCAACAACCCAGTCAAAAAATGGGCAGAAGAGCTCAAAAGGCACTTCTCCAAAGAAGAAAAGCAAATGGCCAACAGATACATGAAAAAATGCTCAACATCACTTATAATCAAGGAAATGCAAATCAAAACCACTACGAGATACCACCTCACACCTGAGAGGATGGCACACATTAAAAATACAGGCAGCAACAAATGCTGGAAAGGATGTGGAGAAAAAGGAACTCTTCTACACTGCTGGTGGGAATGTGAACTGGTCCAACCACTATGGAAAGCTGTATGGCAATTCCTCAAACTGCTAAACATGGCTCCCATACAATCCAGCAATAAGTTGGTGAAGTTTTAAATCCAAAATGTTTTATTTTACCTAATCTTTGCCTTCAAACTCAGTCTGTCAATTTTTTTTCATATTCTTTAGGGATAATTTATATATACTTTGATTATTAAGTTTCAGTCCAGATTACAATATGAACTAAAGTTTAGGAGTGCAGATACTGGAGTCAGACTCTTCTTTCTAAATAACTGTATCAGGTTAATCATAACAGGGGAGACAAAGAAAGGAAAATGTTTTATTTGGCAAAGTGGAAACACTATCAGGACATACACTGGGGGTGTGAGAATGAAAGGAATTTTTCTCATTTTAGAGACTATAAATAATTAATAAAATATAAATGTCAATAATTAAATAAATTTACACATATTTATGACCAATGCAGATATCACATATTTTCCAGTGGGAAATTGACAGGAAGAAAATGGAGCTCCAATGTTTTGCAAATCCAGTGATTTTTCAATAAATTATAACACTTACATAAGCAAATTCATGAGTAAATTTCAGGTAAGCGATCAAGCAGCAACTAATATTGTGTATGTAATTGAATACTCAACGAGATGAACACAAGTCCGACGAGGGCCGATTGTTTGGTGACTCTCGCCTAGGTAAGAGTTAATTTCATTTCTCATGGCCCCACCTGCTGGAAATGCTGGCATGATGGCAGTGTACAATCTTGTGCCCAATTAGGCATGCAATTGACAGCTTTGCCTTGTGCAGTACAGGTGCATCTTCTTGAAAACAGAGCATTTAAGCAGTTTTTCACATCATGATTTTACTGTGGAAATTTAGCAGAATAAATGAAGAGGGTAGAGAAGGCTATCTAGAGGTCAAACCATAAATGAAGGCTGCCTAAAGTGGGACAGATTTTAAATATGTAAGAATTAGAAATAATATATATAGCATCCCTAGCGCTTAGTCGTTCCACATAAAATGGCTGCATTATTATCTTAGCAATTGTTCTTCCTGAGTTTATGGGACCTAAATTTTTTATACACACACTCATACACACACACACATACACACACACACACACACACATACACACACACACACGCATGCACATTCTCATTTGAAAAATAAATGATTACAGAAGGCCAGTATTTTCGTCTTCTTGGGTAATCCAAGGTAAATTAGATGGTAAACTGTCCCAAGAAAGAGATGCTGTTCTCTCCATTTTGCTGGTGAGAACATCAAATAGGAGGCTGTTTTAGTCCATTTTAACTCTTAAAAGAAGTTATGATGGAGTTGGTAGCTTATAATCAAGACAAATTTATTCTTATGGTTTTAGAGGCTGAAAGTTCAAGAGCAGGTTGAGTATGGTCAGGGACTGGTGAAGACTCTCCTGGATTTTACACTACTTCCACTGTGCCCTCATGATGAGGCCTGAGGGATTTCTGTGGGATCTCTTTTGCAAGAACACTAACCCATTTAGTGGGTTCCATTTATGTGGAGAATTAATACTCTAGGGTGATATAAAGTGTCCTTCAAACTCTGGCCTTGCCTACCTCCCAAAATAGTCATCATAAACTTGCATGCTGTATTCATAATCCTCTGTTTTTCTCACCCAGTGTCTTTGATTGTGACAAAGTAGCTGATTGTCCACTTAAATTCATAGTCTTCCTTCCATAGCATAGAGTTACCACTAGGATGTGGTTTCCATGGAAAGATCTTTATCATCCAGTCCATTTGTATCAAGGTACAATAATGAGACCATTTCTTGCCCATGGAACATAAGGAGAATTGAATAGTGTCACTTCTCAGTTAAGGCTGTTACAAGTAAACAAGCCTTCTCAAAGCATTTTCCCCTTCCACTTTCTGAACACAAAGTATTTGTTTACTGCCTGTTTTATCCTATAAATAACCAATGTTGCAAGATGCTCTTCACCAATAATCATCAGGACATTTTGAAAAAAAAATTCTTATTTACAAGATCTGGAAATAACACAACCACACAGTAAGGTGGCAGGGGGAGAGGCAGAGAGAGAACATCTGGGTATGGGTTCCGCTTTTATTGGGGTTGACTCTGGCATTTAGGGTTTCTTTGGTTCATTCTTTATTGGTAAACTTAAAGCACAGGAGTGGGAGTTTAAAACATAAAGAAAAAAAAAAAAAACATGAACAAACCGCTATCAAGTAGTCCAAATGGTTGTTAATGAAATTAACCATAATGACTATATCAAAGGCTCCTCAGTGGTGGTAAGTGACCTGGCTCTTTATCCAGCAATGTGTTTATTTGAGATAGCGGTCTTTAAAATGCATGCTTTGGTCATCAAAGATTAAATCAAGCACTTGAACTACAAAAAGGAAAACTCAACTGTCTGGACATGCACTACAGAAGTTCCTAAGGGATCTTCAAAGTCCCCATTTGGATGGACCCCTAATCTTAGGTGCATTAAGTTAAGGATAGTTCATTCCTCATCAGAAACAGTCATGGTGGACTGTTAAGTGAGTGTGAAGTTAATTTCTGTTTTGTTAAGCTACTGAAAATGTGGGATGTATAGATAATTATAGCTGGTGTTACCTAATTAATATATTGTTCCAGCTATTCAATCTACCTAGCATGTTCTTCTCCACACAGGTTTCTATTGTTCAAAGATGAGCTTAAATAGAACCTCTTTCCCATCTTCTGAATCCCTCAGCCATGGTTAATATCTTCTTCCTCCATTACATTTCCCTAGCTGTTTTTCTTATTTTATAATTATTTCTGTCCCTGGAAGTACTCAGCACTAAATTATGAGCTTCTGTGGGCAGGAACTCTATCTTAATCACTTCGTACCCTCTAGAATGTCAAACACAGTATCTCACAAACAGTTGGTGCTCAATAAATGTCTATTACATTAAACCGAATGAAATCGAATTCATATATCTGAATGATTAATATGTTTCTTTCATTCAAGATTGTAGGACTGGTATGAAAAAAAGAAATCTATTACTTCAGTCTGACTTTTTAGCTTGGCAGATTAGAGTGGAATAAAAATGTGTCTTGGATAAAATGAAAATGCATTGTTTTACATAAGATATAGCAATTTTGAGAAATACATTGATTCAGTGTACTTAGGCCAGTGAAAAATCTGTTGGTTTAAGCTAACTGCCATTAGTTTCAATTAAAATGTATCGATTTGGGTAAATGTTGGTTAGGATAAATGTTGCCTGACTGTGTAAAAGAAAAAAAAAAAACAAAACATTTGCTTAAGCTTGCCTTAGAGCTTAGTCAGAAAGAGAAAGAGATGGAGGAACCTTCTGGGGAAAGCTGGGGGCAGGAATGAGCATGTTGGCCAGGCTGCCAGGCAGAATTTCCTCTTGTTCCCTGTGCCCTGCTCCACTGGAAGAGAGAGAAAAAGGCGGACAATTAATGTTCCACTGTCCTTTGACTTTATATTAACTACAATTCACGTGTGAGTAGAGTAGCACTGAAACAGTTTTCCTTAAATTATAACGCTTCTTATGGAAGGTCCAAACAGGAGAATTCTCTTAACTCATTGATAAAGTGTAATAATGCAGTTATCGGAGTTTATGATGACAAGACAACTGGATTTAGTTGGGGAACTAAATCCAAAGCGAACACCATGGTTAACTTTTTGACAAATAGTTTTAATGATTTTATTTGGTTAGTGTGACAAAGTCTTTGTCCTGTGGTCATAAACAACTGAATATTGTTTTCATTTGTTTATTTGTGTGGTTTAATTGCAGAGGCTATTGTGCTTGCAAATCTTTTAAACATAGAAAAAAAGCTTAGCTCATTGTAATAGTCAAAATGGTTCATCAGGCCCAAAGGTTATCTCTATGGTTACCAAACAACAAGATCTCTCTTGTGAACCCTGAAGTTGTGCCATATTAAGGTCTGACTACATATCTCTTATTAAAGATAATTATATAATGGAACAGAAATCAGAACTCATTTTTTATCATGGGTTCTCTTGCTGGGCAATACTAGACAAGCCCTTTAAACACTCTAAAGTTGTTGATCTATATGATGGGGATAATGGAAATAATTATTTTGTTGCCTGGTTATTGTTGAAATAGAATAGTGTTAAGTGTTATATAATAAATGTGGAAAAAAATTCACTGAGAGGCCACAATAAATAGGTGACATGGAGACAATTTCACATGCTTTATCGCATTACTCTTAATAGCAGTCATGTGATACACACATTACTTCACTTTCAAGAAATGAGGCTCATTTCTGTCAGAAGTTAAGCAGTTGTACAAATGTAAGAGGCACATAACAGATATCTTATGAATCAATTGATGAGTTATTCCCTAGTCCATTCTTTTAGCATTCGACATTTTTAATTACGTATGTCAAGTAGAACCTTGCCAATATGATATAGTGTGTGTAGGGGTCGGGAAAGAGCTACACAAAGAAAAGTTTGAATTAAGAAGCATTTGATGAGTATAATAAACTCACCCAAATTTCCTTTCAACTTTCAGTTCTGCTTATGTGATCAATTTTATGGTGCACAATGTCTAGGGAGTGATATCAAATTGATATTTTATTAATCACTGTAATTATTATATAAGACTGTATGACGATGATTTGACAATCAATGAGTATTTAAGGGACACTGTGCTAGAGAATGGGGGTTGAGTGGAGATCAAAAGTAGGTAGTTTCTACCTTCAGAGGGATTCTAGAATAGTGAAAGAAATGCCGATTACTGCAACTCTTTCTGAGAATGTGTGAACTCCAGCTGTGATAATCTTGATTCTGCTGAGGGAACCATTAAAAGAAGGGTTTGTTTCAGTTAAAGAAATAAGGAAAAATTTGAACTGAGTATATGAGAAGAAATAAGAGAAAGAAATGTGTCCAGTGCAAAAGGAATGGCATGAATAAAGGTCTTTAATAAAAGAGAGAGAACCGGGATCCTGAGAATAAACACAACTCTGCTGCTTAACACTGACCCCCCAGCTCTTCCTCAAATAAGCAATGAAACAGTCAAGAGACAGAGACTATGATGATGGTTCACTGGTGAGTTGGTGGTAGGTAACTGATGGGAATCCGCAATAATGTAAAAGATATAAATAAATTTTAAAAAGGGAAAGAGGGCCTCCCTGGTGTCACAGCAGTTAAGCACTGTGCTCTGGAGCTGTTAGCAGCTGTGACGTGAGTTTGACGCCCGGCCAGGGAGATTCCCACATGGCATGGCAGACCTCTCCTGCCTTACCTGCTGCTTCCCTCAGCAGTGTATTTCCGTCGAACTGCCTGTTCTGCTCCCCACTCTGTCTCTGGTAAACCCTCTTACCGTCCCACACCTCTGGACTGTACCTCAGCTTGTATGCATAAATAAATAAATCTTAAAAAAAATAAAATAAAAAAGGGAAAGAAATACATTTTCAACAACAACAATAAAAGAGACAGAGACCACAGATCGATGGAGGTCCAAATGCGTAGGGGTAGCACAAAAGGTTAGGAGTTTGTTGTTTTTAAAGTGGGGTGCCCTTCACGAGGAAAGAAGTGGAATAGGGGATCAGTAATCCTCTCTTTGAAATAATAGAGGAAAGCTGCTTTTAGGTAAAGGATAAAGGTATAGGCAGGCTAGATCACATATGGTTACTCTTGTAGGTGACCTTAAAGCAATCTATCTTTAGCTTATGAGAAATAAGAAGTTACTAATGGATTTCTGAGGTACAGGTAGAGATGATATTTTGAAAATTATTTTTAACTTTTGTGAGGGAAAAGGATGGAAAAGGAGTACAGATAGTGATACCGGGCAAAAGGGGTTTCAAAATTGCCAAAGGCAGTGCCCAAATTGTTTACTGGTTACTATCTTGGTTCTGCACCCACACACACATTTGCAACACTACTCAGGTTTAGGGAACAACAACAACGTTGGGATTTATTTAACAAACAGGGAAAAGCAAAGAATTACTGAAGTCAACATATGGCCGTTTACCTTACTTAAAGCAATGTCCAGTCCTTTAAGTCCCAGAAAAGTAACAAAGGTGGTGTCTTCCCGTCACTGCTCATGTGGAGCTCTTCTTCCAAACAATAGGCCACGGCGTCTTCCTTCTTCTGTAGGCGTGCAACAATCGGACTGTAGGCCAGGTTCCAACTCATGAAGACAACACAGAACACAACTGGAGATGCTCCCAGAACTGCCATGGTGTCCCAGCGCAGCAACAGGTTAACAACACTGCAAACAGCAACTACAGCGGCCAGACGGCCCAACAGACTGCACTCACACATTTTAGGAAGGCGCCCACTTCGGGCCTCTGCCATCTTTCTTCAGCTGCAGTAAAAACAAACCTGGGAGCAGTTTCCTTCGCTTGACTACTTGCAAAGCCTCCAAAGTTGCTGGTCCCAAAGTCACTAAAGATTCCAAAAACGCTCGATCCGAAACTCTGTATCCCGGTGGCTCCAAAACTTCTGGCATCTGATTTCCAAACTTTCAATCTTGGCAGCTACATTTTCTGCCACTGATTCCTCTATTCCTACATCATGATGACTGCCTTCCCCTTCTCCTTCAGTCCCTTTTATTTCTCTCAGACTCTCCACCCCAAACTGCAAACTTAGCATTTTCCCTGGGAATATTCTCATTAGCAAACCCCCTCCAGGGGGCACCACCTTTACTGGACTTTGGACTCAGCCCGGTCGCAATAGTACTATATGTTAGTAGTTTGGACTAAGGTCATGAAAATGGTAGAGGAAATGGGGAGATAGGAGAGTTATTTAGAACATAAAAAAGGATAGGATTTGTTAAAAGGTGAGAAATAGGGGGTAATGAAAATATCAACAGAGACTTAAGTCATGGAGAATGATGGATAGTGGTTTGATTTAATGATATTGAGAAAACTGAAAACAACCAGGTTTTAGCAAAGATTACAAGTTGGTATTGGAGTTGATTGAGTTTCTGGCATTACCAGATGCCTTTGAAGTTGATCAACCTCTGGCCTCCACATTAATATTTCAGAATTAATTCCTACAATTGTTTTATCCCAGCCATGTTGTTTTTATCACATAATTACATGGAAAACTTTTTTCTAGATCTACCTGTCAAGTAATCATTATAAATTTAGTATTAGTGGAACAGAAATCAATATGGCCTTAGTATGCTCATAACTTTTTAAACCACTGCTCTATTCAGAGATTATTTTCGACTTTTGAAAGTTTTTTTTCTTTCTTTTTTTCTTATCTGTGTGGTTCTTTTATGTAATAGCCATGCTTTCTGAATAGCCCTTAAGGAAACCCTATTTGAAATTACATAGTGGGATACAATGGCAATCTCTCTTGAGTCTAAACAGGGGTGACTTTTTTATACTGCCATGCATGTAGATTCATCAGCAATATCATAAAGATTTCACAAAGGCAGAGAATCATTTGCAAGCAACTTTTAAAGAAAAGAGACATGAAATGATTTGCATAGAATGACCAAGTTTAGAAGGAGCTGCAATTTCATCAAACTCACCCTCCCTTCCCTGAAAGCCACAAACAACAACAAAAATCTCACTAAGAAGAACGTGTCCTGTGTTTAAATAAAGCTTAGAAGAAAATGCCTTTACTGCTTTCCCTATATTTCCCCTAAAACTTGTCTAGAACTTGCCACCCTGAAAGTTCTCTTCAAATCTAAGATCTACCTGCTAGCAGTGAAATTTACTTCTTTTGTGTTCTCTGAATGAGGGGTTTTATAGAGGTCACTTTCTAAGTTCAATTCTTTCATCTGTTTAAGGCAAATATACAGGACTAAAGAATATTATATTTTAAGTGGAATCTAAAGAAAATCTTCCAATTACAGGTAATAGCTTAAAATATTTTCATGACTTTTTTTTGAATATTCAAGTGGTTCAGGAACTCATACGTAGATAAGTCCAATTATATCTACTAATGGAGGGAAGTCTGATGGAGATATGGAATTTACAGCAAGTAATTTCAAATGTCTTCACTAAAATTTTATGAGCACAATATCTGAAATGATTTCCACAACTGTTCTTGTCTTTAGCCTATGACTTCTGGTTAAGGAGTTTCTACCAATCACATTGACATGGTTAAAAGAGGTCAAGTAAAAGAAGGCAGAGGCAAACTGTAGAATGGAGTCTATACTCCACACAGATTGAATTATACAAAGAATCAGATCTTCAGGTCCATTTACACTAGATTTAAAACACAATTTTGTATGTTTGTATTAAGCTTTCTTTTAATGTGAAAGACTTTATAATACTACTACTTGACCATATTAGAATTTGATATAAGGGAATTTATTGAAAGTAATAATTTTCACCAATGCCCTGAAACATATGTTTGATGCTTTTTCTTAAAATATTGTTACCACAGTGAGTTCATAATGGCACTTCCTCTGAAAATCTTCCAGGGCTGGAAAAATCATGTATCTTTATTATTGATTTGGATAAAAACCTCTTTCATTAACACTTCAACATTTTATTTTTGTTTGGCAAAACAAGAACAACAGCAAACAAAAATAGAAAGTGTGGCTACAAAGTTACTTAAGAGCTAGTGAATCTGTTATTTCCATGGCTAAAATAATTTATCTGTAGATGGGTGGAAACTATATGGTGATGTGAACTGGAAAGTTAGGGCTGCTCCAAAGACAAATTTATGGTAAAAGTCATCGCCAAGAACATTTGAATGAAATGATGCTTTTTTATTCTACTAACATGGGTTCAAGGGCATCATATATTACCTTTGAGTGCCATCAAGACTTGATATCCAAGTTTTCCTGTTTGCACAACACAGAGCCATGATATCTTAATAACAGAGTGGACCAATCTCCCATCATTGCAGCAATGCTTTATACAATACAAAGGACAGAACACTGATGGGGAAATTTCTACCTCTCTAAGCTAATTGTCTCTCTGCACTATTTCTGATTTTCAAAACTCTCTTTCATCTCAATTCAAGTTTGCCCTCTCTGTGGTTTTGTCCTCCTGTGGCCTCCCAGAAAGTATCTTTATTTTTGTATGTATATTTCAAATATTAGAAGCTAACTAGTCTAGTTCCTCTAATCTTTTCTTAGAAAAACAAACAATTTCTTTCCAGATTTCTGTATACTCCATAATGTTCAGCTTCTTGGTCATTAGATCCCCCTGATCTGGGCATGGTTTGTTTGGTCGGTGTTCCTCGAACATAGTGGGCAGAATAATCCTCTAGTGTTGACTGCCATTGCATGCAGCAATCTGGAGCTGTCCCCTCCCTTATTTGGGATGTTGAAAAGCCATTAACATAAAGTCAGATCCTCAGGTGGTTTTAATATTAATCCTATACAAAACAAGATACCTTTTATCTTACTCATCTTAATAGACAGTGAAATTTACACACATTAAAATGCATAAATATTAACTGCACAATTTTGACAAGGCAGTACACCTCCTTAATCAACACTTCTTTCACAATATAAAACATTTATGTCTCCAGAATGTATCCTGTCTCTTAATAAACATTTCCCTCTAGCCCTAACATAGATACAATGCCTGTTCTTATGTCATCTTCTTTAGTTTTTCCTGTTATTGAACTTCAGATAAATTAAACTTGTTGTATCTGATTTCCTTCACTCAGAATTAGTTCATGAGTTTCATTCATGGTGTCATTTGCATTGGTAGTTCTTTTTGCTTATTGAGTGGCATTCTATGGTATGAATGTCTCATAAATTGCCTTTTCTCTAGTTGATCAAATTTGGATTTTTTTTTCCTAGTATTTTAGTATTGTGAAAAAAAAAGTTTTTTTGTGTGTCAGTCCTTGTGTAGACATGTTTTCATTTCTCTTGGGAGTAAAAGTTCTTGGTTATATGAAAAGTGTATACTTAACATACAAGAAATGGTCAAGGTGATTGCCAAAGCATTTGGCCCATTTTGCCTTCCCTCAGCTACGTATGAGAGTTCCAGTGCCTCTATCTTCGGCATCATTTCATACTACCATTATTATTTTTTTTTAACTTTAGCCACTGTAGTCAGTGGAAGGTAGTGATTGCATTATGATGCAAAGGGCCATCAACATACATTGCAGCTGCAGAATTTAGTCATACCTATATTTATTCAATTACATATACATTAGCGAAGCCAAATATATTTCAGGAATGCTGTTCCAAGACTAAGGCTCAATTGGCTAGTAGTAAATAGTACTACTATAATCTTGTTATTGTAGTCAGAGTAGATCTGTCTCGTAATTCATCACATCCTGGGAATAACTCTATATGGGATTTCATTTGAAGTTCTCAATTTAGAATAAATCCAAAGGCTTTGGTTACTTTTTAAAAAAGAGCTCTTTAATGCAGCTGATCTGAGATTGTTAAGCATAGGTTCACCAGGCATATTGGTTTGTCTAGGACAATTCAGGTTTATAGTTGTTGCTCCAGTTTAATGCTTCTTTTGTGTGTGAGTAAGAACGTTTAAATTCACTCTTTGAAAATTTCAGTTATACGTTACATTGTTTTCAGCTGTAGTCACTGTCTTATACATTAATTGCATAGACTTTATTCATCATATAACTGAAAGTTTGTACCCTTTACCAACTTCTTTCCATCCCTAACCCACTCCAGTCCCTTACAACTACTTTTCTATTCTTTGTTTCTATGATTTGACTTATTTATTTAGATTTTAAATATTCCACATTTAAGTGATACCATGCAGTATTTGTCTTTCTCTGTGTTTATTTAATTAAGCATAATTCCTTCCAGGGTCATCTCAGATATTACAAATGGCAGGATTCTCTTCTTTTTTTTAAGGCTGAGTAATATTTCATTGTATATATGCACACATACAGTACATTTTCTTTATTCATTTATCCACTGTTGAACACCTAGCTTGTTTCCACCTCTTGGCTATTGTGAATAATGAATAAAGCAATGAACATAGAAGTGCAAATATCTCTTTGAAGTGATAGTTTAATTTGCTTTGACTATATACCAGAAGTTATATAGATTCTATTTGTAATTTTTTGAGAAAACTTGGTATTATTTTCCATGATGGTTGTGCTAGTTTATATATCTACCAACAGTACACAGTGTCTTCTTTTCCACATATCCTCCCAAACCTTTGTGATCTTCTCTTTAATAATAAACTTTCCAATGGGTGTTGAGGTGGTTTAAGAGTATTCCTTTCATTTTAAAGAATGTTCCAGTTTGGGTAATGAATTTTATAGTCACTCTAGTTAATCAGGGATGTTGGTGTGACCTAATGTCTCATGGACATACGTAAAGAGTCAGTGATTCAGTCCCAGGTGCTCTTTCAGATCAGATAAGTCATCATGGACCATATCACACAGACCTGAAATGGAGAGCAAGAATTTCTAGAGACTGATTTCAGTGAGAACCAAATATGATAGAAACAACTGAGCAAATTACTGACCTATTTGTACCACTAAGAGTCAGGACTTTAGGATTTTACTAAAAACAGATACAATAAACTAGAAGTTTCTTAATAGCTAGCATCTTTTACAAGTTTTCATCATGGAGAAGTTTCTAGCATGGAAAAGCAGGCTTTTCAAGCTGTATAACAAAATACTAACAACTTGTGATTATTATTTCACATTCTCGAGGTCAGCAGTCTGGGCATGACTTAGCTAAATTTTCTGCCTCAGTTCTTGCTAGGTTGCAGTGAGCATGCCAAAAGGCTGCTTACTCATCTGGAGGCTCAAGTCGAGAATCCACTTCCAAGTACACTCAGGTTATTGACAGAATTCTTTTCCTTGTGATTGTAGGACAGGAATTTGGGTTTTTCTTTTTGTTGAATGTTGATTGGAGGTCAACAGCTCCAAGAGGTCATTCATAGCCCTGTTCTCTGTCATGTGGAACTCTCCAAAGGCCGTTTACAAAGTGAGAGCTTGATTCCTCAAAGTCAGTAGAGAGTGTGAGCTAATCAGCTAGCAAATATGGAGTGCTAAAGAATGTAACATACTCTGCGAGTAGCATCTCAACCTCTTTGCTGTAATTCACAAATTAGAAGCAAGTCACATGCCCCACTCATCTTCGATGGCTATTACACAGAGATGTGGTTTCCTGGAGTCAGTCCTTCTCTATATTCCACACACTATCTTCACAGGGCAAACTACTAATTTTTAGGTATCTTTTTTTTTTTTTTTTTTTAGAAAAGAGAAAGACTTTTCCAGAAGGAAAACTAATTGGAGTGGAGACTTAGGCTATCTAGTATATATTTAATTTTGAGCAAAAACTTAATATCCAGAGGAATTACTCTCTCTCCCTATCTGAACATTTCCTATGCTTGCTTCCGTTCTTATTTTCCCAGAATGCCTTCTTTTATTCTTTTTTCCCCTTAGTCAAATTGCACAGTCCTTTCCTAACTAGTTTGCAGAAAGCCCTCTCTCCAAGTAAGATCTATCTTGGTTTGAATTCTGACTCTGTCACTTACTAGACTTTATAAACTAAAGGTTATTTAACTTTCTTGATATCAGTATTTCTATTGCCAAAGGGAGAATAGTATTATTTATGTCACCTGCTTATTAAATTGAAATGCAATTATGTATATATAGCTTGGCCCACAGAACTGCCTACCCAAATGTTGTGTTTCTTTATTCCCCCCCCTTTTCTTGCCTAACTCAATCCTCTATATCATTCTTTTGACACTCAAGATATACTAGTCTGCACTGTTTATTTTGTTATGCACATATGTACATATATCTGGGAGGTACATGTGAGAAAAGATTACACATTTCATTCTCTTAAGTGAGAATTTGAAGATGGTGTTTCAGTTGTGATGATGGATTTGTAATGATATATTCACCTTCTCTTTCCCAATCTCTGTAATAAATAGCAATGTATCAATGAGAGGACTAGACAGGTTATGCTTAGCCAATATTTGATCACTTTATGGTAGACTTCATTTGTTGGACCTATTCTTCTTATTCTGGATCTCTTTTCTTCTCCAAAGAAGCAAAGAGCCCTTGGATCTCTTTGCTTCTCAGCCCTTGGGTCTCTTTGTTTCTCATGTGCCTTAATACATTTGGGAGCTCCCTAGGGAGGACAATGTTCAGGGTACTGATTCATGGTTTTAAGTAGCAGGTAGATTTTTGTAACACTTGCCAGAGAAATTTTCAGTATGCAAATTCCTCATTATATAATTCCAATGGGGAAAAGTATATTCTTTAAGAAATATCAAGGCACTTAGTTTTGAACATCCACTTTCCTGAAATTAATTCAAAGTGGCATAACATATATCTCCCCAAAGCATAACCTTGAGGTATTTTCCTTGAGAATATTTAAATTTTTTTATTATTACATAAATAAGGCATAGCCTCAAACTTGTGATTTTGTAACTTCAAATGTAATAAAAAAGTGACAGATACTTGAATCTAACTCTGATTTTACTACTAAGTAGCTGGCTGAATCTGAGCATGTTGTTCTGTCATCTTGAGCTCCAGATTTCTTGTATCTTAATTGAAGGACTTGATAAGGCTATTCTCAAGTTCCTGTCAGCTCTACAATTTTATAATTTTGAAAAATCAGTTGAATTTCCATTATTTATTCCTATTTCATTGATGTTTTTCATGGCTTTTACCTTTTCTTCATTCTATGTCCATGCTGGTTTGGAAACAAAAATATGTCTGCTAAAATCCCATCTGAAGTGTTTTTACGTATAAATTTGTGCTTGTCAGGAGGTATGGAAAGATAGAGATTTCTACTAAGGGTATGTAATTAGGGATCCCTTTTAAAAAGTCTTACTTCAAAGAGACTAGAACTACTCTTTGTTATTAGCTACAAGGATACAAACCAGGACACTGAAAGCAATCGGCAAGAATTTCAGAACCGAGTATGAGGAAGAAGTTTTAAGTTGCTTGCTCAGAAGTAAAAAGAGGCAGGCACAGAGGACCATGGGGATCTTTCACTGACAAGTAGCAGAAGTTTACACTTGAACAGCACCATTGCCTAGCAAAATCTGAGCACATCTAGTAATGACTTCTAAATTCTTGAGCCACAGATATTATTCCTGAATATCCAGAATATAAGGGAGGAGAGATGGTCAGCATATGTCTGTCACTATTCTCGGCACTGAACATGGCAACATCTGACAAAGCTGCTGTCCAGTCATTCAAGTGTGGCCGAGGGGCTCCTTTCTGACCTGCAGTCTGTTCCATGCTGACTGCAAATAAGGTTTGTCTTCATGGGGCCAACAGGGCCACCCGTGGAGCCTGTCACTCATCAATTGGCAGATACTTGGTCACTTTGCATTCAATATTGCATCACTTTTTTTTAAAAAAGATTTATTTATTTATGCATACAAGCTAGGGTGTAGCCAGAGGCATGGGGCATTGAGAGGATTCACCAGAGACAGAGTGGGGAACAGAACAGGCAGATCGACCAAAATACACTGCTGAGGGGAGCAATGGGCAAGGCAAGAGAGGTCTGCTGCGCCATGTGGGAAGCTCCCCTGCCAGGCTTCAAACTTGCACTGCAACTGCCAACAGCTCCACAGTGCTGGGCTTAACCCGTTGCGCCACCAGGGAGGCCCTGCATCTTGTCTTTAATCAAATGTATGTTCCCCAATTCTGAGAAACTCATGATCCCTCTACTGTCCATTTCTAAGTGTCAGAAGACGGCACATGGCTTCTTTGTTTTACCCCATGATAAGTACCAGTAGAATCCACAAGGCCAAGAAAACTGACTCTTGGGTAACCATCTTTTCCAGGGCTCTTATTAATACAGAAAAGGAAGAAATGCTCAACCCCAAATTGACTTGCTCAAGGTCAAACAGAAAAAGGCAGAGCTGAAATAGCTCATGTTTTTTAACCTTGCATTTCCAAGTGCTTTTGCCAATTCCCAACATCAATGTGACACTTTGGGTGGATTTTATTCTAATCTTCCTTTTAATGCGCACCGTGCTATGACTGATATTGTATTGACTTTCATAATTCGCTATTTTCATTGATCCTAATATGATGAGCTGATAACTGAGCAACAAACAAATTAATAATTATGGTTGAATATTCTGAATATTCTGTTCTTTTTACTGATTTTGCTCAAAGTAACAATCTCTTGTGGAAGGAGTACTTTATAGGCTCAAAAAACACTTTAATATAGATGACAGCTTTGATCTACTTTTTTCCATTAAGACAACCCTATGAGTTCATCAAATATTGGTTCCAGAACTGGCAATGACTAAGGTAGCGTGTTAACCTGGTTATAGAGAAATACGTACTTAGCCAAATATTGGTGTAAAATGGTTAACTTAAGATTGTTGATTAATAGTGATGAGTTAGATACATAGACTTCTAAAGTAAAGAAATCCATGGAAAGACTCAACACAAATTCATTGAAAATATTTTTTTTTCTTTATTAATTGAAAGAGTATTTGAGGTATGGCAAAGCCTCATTGTAGGTGTACTCAATTTCTGCTCTATGACTACTATTGAGTATATGGAAGATGAAGGATTTATATGCCCAATTGCACAATATACTGCCATTTTTTGAAAGCTAAAATTGATTCTCTCTAATGTCTTTTTAAACTCTGTAGTCTCTGGCTCACACAGAAGTCATGATAGAACAACATTTGTGTATTTCAGATTTAAATCTTCTTGTGCCAGGCTTCCAAACAGTGTCAGACATACCTCACAGGTATTTAATAAACATGAGGCATTGATGGCTCTTGCCTTGTGATGTTGACTTCCAGGATACAGGGTCCTCTCAGCAGGAGGTCCTTCATTTCCCAAAACTCCCAAAGTCCTTCATTCTCAAGATGATTTTCTTCATTGCCCCAGAAGTCAGGCTACTGAATAAGTACTTCCCAGAGGGAGGGGAAGTTGTTTGGAAGAGGCTGGACTCTGTCAGATAAGTGAAAACTTTTAAAAATACCTGACTTGGAACTGAGAGAGAAGAAGATTTTCAAATCAAAGTGCTAAATTAAGAAGCTTAATGTTGGCACTTCAGCTGACTGAGTTGTTTATGGGAGGGTTTATGCTAACAATTCCCCTGCATCCACAGGGGATCAGGAGCTGAAACTGATAAGATAGCTTCAGGGGGAGGAAAGGACTGTCTCACTCCAGTAGCTCTGTCTTCAGCAAGCATGTGAGGAGTGCTGAGTCTGGTTCTTTTTCCGTCCCATGCCGGCACACAGATAGCTACAGCATACTGGCTTCTTCCACACTGCACACTCCTTGCAGAGACAGAGCCCACACTTACGCTTCCTGTAAACTTCTCCAATTTAGTCTTAAAAATATTATAAAGAAAGAATTTTTTGTCAGGGGAAATGCATTGTTTTGGGAAACAAGGACATTAAATTGGGATTTAGATGATTCACATCTCAGAGTCTAACTTTCTGAGAAGTTTTTTTTTTGTTGTTGTTGTTGTTGTTTGTTTTATTTAATACACTCTGAGAAAAATTTTCCCATCTAAATATAGGAGTTAGGTTTTTCTGTGATCTTCATAATGCTCTATACCTCTAAAATTTCTTTATTCTTCCACCCTAACATTAAAAATTCCAATTGGCAGTGATTGCAGGGTACAGAAATGGAGGTGAACAAATTAGGCAAAGAGAATCAATTGTATGGTGGTGGATAGAGACTGGACTTTTGGTGGAGGTTGACATCTACAGATGTCAATACTATACATCTACAGATGTAATACTGTACACCTGAAATCTAAGTATAGTTATAAATCAGTGTTACCTCAATAAAAATTAAAACAAGCCAACATGAATATCCCAATATATGGACATTTGAAGTTCTAAAAATTGATTTTGACACTAATAATTTTACTTTTGGAAATCTATCTAAAATTAATGAGACATTTGTAAAAGTATTCATTAGAATGCCTATTTCAGCATTACTTGTAGTGCAAAAGTTGGGAACAAATCCACCTCACAAAAATGCTAAAATATATAATCTGTTGTCTATCCAAATGAGGGCAGACTATACACCTGTCTAAATGCGTATTGCTGGAAAATATTTAATGTATAGAACATATTTAAGATGATTTCCAAATAATAAAATCCAATTATAAGTAGCAAGAGCTTATCTCAATTTTGTTCAAGATAAAAATAAGTGTCTTAAAGATAGTCATGTGTAAGACAGAATAGAAAAACAGATTAAAAAACTTCACTTTCAAAATTTCAACAGTAGTTACTAGTAGTCTAGTAATTATTGGTGATTTTTTTTATAGTAATGTTCTATAATTTTAGTGTTCTCATAATGAAGATTAATAACATCTATAATCAGAAATAAACATGGTTAATTTCATTTAAACATTGCAGAAAAAGTGTACAATCCACTTCTTTCTCTCTCTGTCCTTCCAATAGCTCAGAATATTTAAGAAGGATCTTTAAGTCTTATCACAATGATATACCATCTCAACAAGTTTAAAAAAGTTGAAATCACTCCCTTTTATATTTTATGAAACATAGATGTCAATATTATTGGATTCCCTAGGAAATTCTCTGTTCTTCTCTACTCAGGTCACTAAGGCTCAGAAAAGCTAAAGACTTGTTAACTCCATAAAATAATGGTAGAAAAAATAAGAACATCAACTATCTTTGCTCTTTTACTCTTCTCCTTCAAGTCATTGCAAATTTTAAGAATCCAAACTTTCCAGACCTAAAGCACAATGAAGTATACATAACTATTTAATGTTGTAAGACACTAAGATTCTTCAATATCTTGGGCTATTGTCAAAATATCAAGTAAAAAGGCTCAACTATTTATCCAGTTATAATTAACGCAAATAGAATATTCTGTTTTCCTAATACTTGTTGAATATGTAGCAGCCTCTTCCTTTAGATTTCTGCAGAAACTTATCTAATAAACTTATTAGACATTATGACACCTGAAAAATAATCCATTAGATCACTTAAGTGTCTAAAGCGGTGACTTTTTATTATTGAGCTTGGACAATTTATGCATTTATCCCCATCTCATAACTCTAGAGGCTGGTCATGTGGTCTTGCAGCTCAATGACCGTGCTTTGATCATTTGTGGATGGTGCTTGTCCCAGGACAAAAATCACTTGGGGCCCAGTATGGCTGACATCCAGAAAGATCACGAGAATCACACAACTGCTTTGGCACCTCTTCAAGAACTACTCAGCAAGGAACTCATGATTGCTGACCTTCTGGTTGGAAACTCTAGCAATAATTTGTTTAATATTAGAGTTAATATGATGTTTGTCAGTAGGAAGCATTTTGTAGGATTATAATCACCACAGTAGTCCATGTTAGGTAGACTCTTATTATTATTTTTGTTTTCACTTATTAGTTCCTGGGAAATTAAATCCTGACTATCATGTTTCATGGCCAACGTTTTATTATTAGAAATCAGAATTCAATAAACTCAGTTCTTTATGTTTTTAAATGTTAAATGAATAGTTAAAAATATTACATAGAATTACCACAAATTTGAATGCTTCTGAGGACTTTAGAAGCTATAAAAACTCTTCATTCTGATTTTTCCAACATAATTCCAAGTATGGTAAGATCTATCCAAGTACTGGAAGATTTCAGAACACATTTAATGAGTTTCTGGAAAAATGTACACCTTAATTATACATTATCCTAACATCTTACACAAAATATGAAGAAAATGAGCATCAGGGAGATAAAGGAACACAATTAAGGCCATACCACCAGAGAGAGGCCCACTCACCTCAATTTCAACCCCAGTTCCATGTTTTTTCTTTTAGGTTGACCATCCTTGTTCACTCCTCTTGATAGTTTTTGATATGGCTCTTGGAGATTTGAGAAAAACATTTAAATATCAATTGTTTAAGAATAAAGGTTTAACTTTTTCCTGTTTGAGCTATATTTATGCCTGAATTTTGTAGTTTTACCCTGTTGACACCTTCAGTTATTGTCACTGAAGCCAGTTAGCCTTATTCTTCGATATTTCTCCACAGACTCTTCATCAATTTCTTGACCTTTTTATCATCTGCAAACCAAGAGGAAAATGGTTGTGCTGGGAATGTTTCTTGCACTCTCTTTTTATTTTTACAAATTCTGTCTTCTTGGATTGAGGTCACGTGGCCAGTTTCTGAAAGAGAAAATGTCTTTGGGTATGAAGGAGAAGTGGGAATGGAGAATATGTCTGGTCTGCTGTTCATCGTTCTGAAATACCTTTTATATATCTGTGTGTGTTTGCATGTATTTATTTAACATTTTCTTTTTGCTGGTGTAACACTGTGCATGATGCTGAGGTAGAGATTCACGCCTCTTCAGAAGTCTGTTACCATATTGCACAAACCACTAAGGCACTCAGTGTCACCCACCATTGGGTCCCCTCCACACTTTGCTCTCTACTTTCCCTCTACACTCAGTATCCTCAAGTCTGTAGTTCTATTTCTAGGCTGTGTTTTTGGTTTGGTTTTGTCAGATAAACCTGTAATATTGAATGCCCTAGGTCTAACATCTTTCAAGAAATATGAATAAGGCAAGGAAAAACATTTCAGTGGGAAGAAAATGGAGAAAGTGCAAAATGAAAGGAATGGAGAGGCTATTAGGTAGGGCTGGTCTCTTTATACTTATATGGAGAAAAAAAAGAGACTATTCTTTTGAGGTATTGGTCAATTTTTTTTTTGAAGTTTTAAGAAAAGATTTTTTTCCCTCCAGGAAGTTGATTGATGCGTGATATCCCCACCCTTACCCATCTGTAACCACCTCTCCTTGATAGCAAGCAGAGTTCTTAGGCAGACAGGACTATTTTCTCCAGACAAGACCATGGAAACCATGGGAAAACAAAAACAAAAACAAAATCACACACATTTCTCTTGATGCTAACATTTTTAAAGCCTAGACTTTCTTATATGTTCTTCTAGAGTTGGGGGACAAAACAAATGAGGGAAATCACATGATTAATTCAATGTTTCATACTCGAGAACACCACTATGGAAATGTTCTACAGACACAAAACTTAATAATGTAATTTTTATGGCATAATTCAGTGAAAAAACTATCCATCCAGATAGTTTTTATTGACCTCTCTAGATGTTGAGGTAAACAATTTCTGTGTATTATTTTACTTGATCCTCAGAGCAATCTTATGAGATTGAGAATATCTTCATTACTTTTTTAATAAGGGAACTAATGAAAGTTTAAAAAAATCCAGAAATTCATGATTTAGGCAGATCTCATACTAAATGGCTCTGATTCTAAAATTCTTGTCTTTAACAATTCAACAGAATAGCGGAATGTGTCTGATAATGGAGGTACACAATACAGGCTGACTGGGTTTCAGGAGATAATGAAATGTTCCAACCTCTGCGGTCTGAGTGAGGTGTTAGAGTAGTAAATTGAGGTGGAAAAGAAGGAAGACTCAGATAGTGATATCAAAGCTCAGTTCTGAAGATGAGGACAAGATCATTATGCTTGCAAATAAGGTCAAGCACACCTGCAAAGTTCTAAATTGGCATGGTGTTCTTGGGAAAGACCATCGTTAAGAAGGTTTTTTTATAGGCTACAGGCTAGGCTAGAATGTGGTGAATAGTGGGATGAGTGGATAAGACACCTGAAAGGTAAATGTTATCATGGAAAGTTCTTATTGACTATTAATGTATTTAAATTAATTAATCCATGGGCAATGGTAGGTAAAACACTGTGAGATATTACAGAGAGTTGTTGCATTTATCTTGTTAGGTAACCCTGATAACTGTATGGAATTTATAAGACTATTCTTCTCTCTAGAAATTGATGTAAGCCACAGGTTTCATGCAATGTAACATAATGAAAGAGTAGGAGACAGCTATGAATTATTATTGCAGTGTGACTTTAGGCAAGTCATTAACCTCTGGGAAAGGTAATACTTAAAGGCTGGATGTCATCGGTTTAATCCCATAATGTCCTTTAGTAATAATATTTATACATCAATTTCCTTTTCCTCTTCTGCTGAAGAAGACACTATTATCTACTACCCACTCAGTTACCCTGGATCATCTTATTCCATTTGTGGGCTGACTTGATGCTCAACTTTTTCACTATCTCTTTTCTATTACCAGTCAGGTTACAATTTTATTGCTTATTTGCACCTCCACCAGAGAGAGAGATGTGATAGTCAAGCCAGTCAACATTTTATTTGCTTACAACTCTTATAAGAAGTCTAGTAAGGGGAAGGAATGAAAAACAATAAATACAAAAAGGAGATGAGGAAGTTCCATAAACTTAATTTATCTAGAATATATTATTTTCCCATAACCTTATACAATTAAAAAAAGATACAATAATTTTTAATCTCAATATTACATTACATTGTTTTCCCTCCCTCCCCTATTTCATTTTCCAAAAATATTACTGAAGAAAATTAAATGTTAAGTGGTTTCTGGTACATACTACATTAAATTAGTTGCAGGACTTGAATTAGAATCCAAACCTCCTAATTCCTTAATGCTGTGGTTCCAAATTCAGTCTACACTAGGTGCTATTACTATTTTCATGGATGAGGCACATAAATCACATAGGAAATGACTGCAGGCCCAAGAAATATTACTCCAGGACAATAGTCATAAACCAAATTTAGTCTATGCAATCTGGAATGTGTGGTTAATCTCTACTTCAGTAAAATCAAAGGACACTGTGATGTCTTGTCAAAAAATATTGAGTAGACAGTCTGCAGAGCACAATATCTGATTCATGTTACAAATTGACCTTAGCTTAAAGTAGGAAAAAATAGCAGGTGACATATAAAGACCATTTGTCGGGGAGTCCTTGGACCACTAATAATTAATTAGTGCTTTTGCAGGCTGGAATAGTTGGACTCTGATTCCCTTAGACCTCACCAGAAAATTTATTGTTGATAGATTGATTGATTGATTGATTCATTCATTCATTCACTCACTGAGTCTCACAAAATAAACCCTTACCAATGTTCTCACTATGCTCCAAATTCAGCAGTATACCTGCTACAGTCCCTGTGCCAGTCTTCTACGGTCTAGTGAAGAAGACAAATTAGCAATAAAGTATTTACTGCAAAGATGGATAAATGGCATTCAAGTTACAAACTATTTTTTGTAGAGCACAAAGGAAAGAAGAAAAAAAAAAAAAGATTACAAATTCCTGGGGAATTGGCAAGCCAATGAGAATGACCCTCCAGGCTTAGGGGCAATAGCAAAGACAGAGTAATAGCAAACAGTATTCTCTTAGGTAAGTCAGGGACAGCTGTGCAGGTTGAAAACTGAAGTCATTAGTGGAGGCCAGGTTGTTTGAAAAGCTAGTGTTTGGATTTTGTCCTATGGGTAATGAAGAATCAGCAGTGCTTTCAGTTTTGCCTTAAAGCAGTTAAGTCGTACAAACACACTTATGTTTAAAAATGTAATTCTGCTGGAAGTATTAGGGGGAGATTAATCTATATAACATCCTTCCCAGGCTCACATGATTCTTTGGAAACTTAAGTGCAAAAATGTATGTATTCAAATATCTCAGCTACACGTTAAGTTAGACATTTGCTTTTGTTATAGAGATACTGTCTATCCTCTTTCCTCACACCTACCCCCATCTCTTTCATGTTCATATTTTCATCTTAAATATTATTTTTTTAAGAATCCTATGTTGGGCCTCCCTGGTGGCGGAGCGGTTAAGTGCTGTGCTGTGGAGCTGCCGGCAGCGGTGACACTAGTTCAGAGCCCAGCTGGGGAGATTCCCACATGGCGCTGCAGACCTCTCCTGCCTCGCCCGCTGCTCCCTTCAGCAGTGTATTTCCGTTAATGCTCCCCACTCTGCTCCCCACTCTGTCTCTGTTGAACCCGCTCGCTGCCCCGCACCTCTGGCCTGTACCCCAGCTTGTATGCAAAAACAAATCTTTAAAAAAAAAAAAAGAATCCATGTCACTTCTTCTTATGCTAAATTTGTATTTCCTTAGTCTTCTTGCTTTCTCACACACTACTCTTGGGATTTTCCTACTTTGGATTCTTTCTGTTGACAAAATGAAGCCAAATAAATATCCTTCCACCTTTTACTTGTTCTGTCACTTGATGCCCATGCTTTTGTGTAGTCTTTGATCAGAAAGAGAGGCTGATTGTATTATCATTGAATTTGCTGAATCACTTGTAAAATTCATTGAATGCTGAGGGCTTCGATGTCATTAGAGATGAGGTCTTAGTCTGGTTGGTTTTGAATATAATTGAGTCAAATTACGTATTCTAATTGTACATCCTAATTTGAAGCCGAAATGAGACAGGTCATAAGGGTGCATGTAGTTACAAATTCCTTCACGAAGGAATAGAGAAATAGTGAGGCACATCTTCCAACATTGTGTATTCAAGGAGAAATGCCTTAAAATGAAACCCAGAGAATGATAGAAATTGATAGAATTATAAGGAAAATCCAAGTTTTAAGAGGAGTGATTTAAGTTTAAAAGATGAACTAGAATAGTTTTTTTTTTTAAATATAATATTTGCTTTACAGAAATAAGAACTTGTGTGTGTGTTGTGGTGGTGTTATACCAAGTAGGCTTCCTTATCTATTTATGGACAGACTATAGGTTCTAAGAGGGATGCAGACTTAAAATGTGGCTATAATATTTTTCCAGTTGTTACCATAGGGGATATTATTTCCCTACTTCTTGAATCTTGACCTAGCCTTGGGATTTACTTTGACAAAAAAGGACATTAGGAAAAACAATAGAAGCAATTTCCATTGCTCTTGCTACTTCTGGTAGCTTGCTGCTGATACAGCAGTCTAGATCCTATAGGAAGGTGGTCTTGTTACCCCTCTTGACCTAGTCAAACATTAGGAATAAGAAAGAGAAACCTAGAACCATAAGCCCCAAGTGAACCCAACACTCATGGCAGTTGGATGAGTAAATCCAGCTGAGATTATCAGAAATGCCCAGCAGAGCTCAGCCCAAATTGCCAACCCACAATAAGAATCAATAATTACTGCTTGAAGCCACTAAGTTTGAGGGTGGTTTATAAGAATAAACGCTGACGTACTGAGCTAATGTATCCCCACCTGAATTGTAAATTGGACCTTAGGATTCCTGTCCCCTCCGTGTCCTATATATTCTGGGAATATCAGGAGATATTGGTCCTGAGATTAGGCAAAGGTGAAGGTATTTTGCATATGTAACTGGGGTCTCGATCATTTGACTATCAGATAATAAAAGGTGAATTATCCTGGATGATTTTGACCTAATGAGCTGTGTCTTTGAAAGAATTCAGAAGGATTTGAAATAGAAGCAGATACTTTTTTTTTTTTTTTTGGCCTTCAAACTATGCATTGTGGATAGAGATAATCACACAATGGAGAGGAGAAGAGTGGACCGTTTTTCAGAGATAAGAATAGCCTCCAGTTTACCGCTAGCAAGGAAATAGGAATCTAGTCCTCTAGCTGATAACTTCAGCAACTGATAACTTGGAGAAGGATCAAGAGCCTCAGATCAAATGACAGCCCCAGTCACCAGTAGATTTCAACCTGATGGAACTCGAAGCTAAGCACCCAGACTCGTAGCAGCAGAAACTGTGAATTAACATTTGTGTTGTGTAAACTAAATTTGTGGTAATTTGCTATGTTGTGAAAGAAAGAAAAATAGACCAAATGAGCCCATCAACTATTGGATAAAGTTAAAATTATAATTTACAGAAATGTTCACTTATAGGTTTCTTGTAAACCTTGAGAGAAGAGAGGAATGTGATACCTTGGTTTGAAGAAAGCCATTTTCTCTTCCTTCAGGTTCACAGAAAATGTAGCTTACTTCAATGTCCTGTGAATATAAAGCAAGGAGGAAGATTTTCTCTATAAGTGATGATCTCTTCAAAGCTAATGTTCAATTGGAGTCAGAGGATTAGATTATATGACCTCTTGAGGGAATTTCTTGCCCCCATAATGTTGTGGCTCAGAATAATATCATCTTTTCTTGGTCTTAAAAGTGCTGAAAGGCACTCAAAATTATAAGTCAAAGTGCATGACTGATGGGCTTGTTAATGCTGAAAAGGAAATGGTTTGTTCTCTATTATAACACAAACAAAAGGAGCATAACTTCCACCAAGGAAAACAAAGACTAGAGGGAAACTGTCTACTGATAAAATAAATGGCATAATGAAGCCAGTAAAAGTCCCAGCTGGTTACAAACACAGATACAGACTAGCCAGATCTCCATGTGGCAGAATGGCTGCAGAGCTTTCTCTGACAGAACAATGACAAGAGATTTCAGTGAATATGCATTGATTTAGCAGGGTTTCGGACAAATCCATCTTTACTGAGTGGCATATACAAGTTCCCTGTCATTAAGTACAAATCAAAGCATTTAAAATGCATGCAAGAAAAAAAATTTCAATCCTGCAAGGCTTAGCACCATGCAGAGAGCACCGTAGGGCATCAAATTTTTATAGCGTTATTCCTATACCACTTGCCTGGATCCATCTCACTCTCCACTCCCTAATTTGCACTTGATTCTCCTAACTTCTGACCTTTTGATGTCTTCACCCTGGTTCCTCTTGAGTTACAGCTTTTGCTTCCTTTTTTTTTTGTATATGATTTACATTCACCCATTCTCCCCCAACAATAACTTTTTTATCCTATGATGTATAATGCTGAGATCTTCACAATTTTTAGGTGATATCTCCATTAAGAATGCTTCTTTGAGTTCATCCCAACTCCTCAAACAAGAGTGAGACAAAACTGAGGCATTATCATACCCCATGTAAATGCCACTCTCATTCTCATATAATTATTCCAATGCTTTGAAAATTCTCTGGGTTGTCTTTACAGAGAATAGAGACTTTGAACTAGGACTTAGGGAAATAATCATTCATTTGTTCAACCAATTTTAATTAAGCACTTACTGTGTTTTGGCACAATTTTGGGATCTTGGGATATATCAGTGAATAAAATAAAGATCCCTGCTGTTTTAATAATTAAGATGTAATATTTATAGCTATAATAGTACTATAAAATTAGTAGTAGGAAATGGGAGAATGGATTCCATATAAGGATTCAGGAACAAAAGGAATTCTTATTAAGTATAATTTATTGAACTACAATCTTTACCTACATTATCTGTTTCTTAAATCTTTCCCAAACTATTGAACTGTACGTATTATTACCCTCACAGTCATATATATATCAAATGGTAAAATTTTGATTTAAATTTACAAATAAGGTGTTGACTAAAATATAATTTCCTTGAAACTATGAATAAACAGTTTGATTGAAGTTGAAGAATATGAATTTTCAAGGCAAAATGACTGAGTTCAAAATTTTGCTTTACCAGTGTCTAAGACTATGACTTTTGTTGACGTCTCAGATAACATCTCCTGTTAACCTGTAGCTTCCATGCCCTAAACTGCATAAACTTGAGGCGCGTTTGTTGGCTTCATCCATTGAATTTGACTTCTAGTTAATGCAAACCTAAAAGTCCAGTCAGAAGGTAGCCGTCTCTAGAGAAGAATGACCCAGAACCTTAAAGACCTGTTCTACCAATTCATTTCTCATGTCTAAAATAAGTTTCTCCCTGTTCTGTCCTGACACTCTACCATGTCACTACACAACTTCTATCTCAATGGTTCCCAAAACTGTAGTATGAGAATCACTTGAAGACTTTATTAAAACATCAGTGGTTAGAAGCCACTCATAGAAATTTTTTTTAAGATTTATTTATTTATGCGTATAAGTTGGGGTATAGGCCTGAGGTGTGGGTTGGCGAGAAATTTCAGCAGAGACAGAGTGGGGAGCAGAACAGGCAGATCAATGGAAATACACTGCTGAGGGGAGCAGCAGGCGAGGCAGGAGAGGTCTGCAGGAATCTCCCCGGCTGGGCGTCAAACTCGCGTCGCCACTGCCAACAGCTCCACAGTGCAGTGCTCCCAGGGAGGCCCCACTCATAGAAATTTTGATTCAGTGTCTAGGGTGGGACTGAGATTTGCATTTATTTCTAAAATGTTCCCAGATAATGCAAATCCTTCTGGTCTGAGGAACACTCATTGAGAACCACTGACCTACATGTTTACTTCTCTTTGTTCGTCGTTCCCTTCTATGCAACTCTTAACCCTGGATGAATAATTAGATATATGCAAGCAATTTTCTCTTTGATGGTTCCAATCACATAAATCATTACCACGGTTTAGTTAAATAACAGTCCTCCACAACATGGTTCAAATTTCAGTGGCCATGGTATATTAACAAAAATTTTATAAAGTACAAACTTCCATGATTAGTTCTTCAGTCAACAGTCACTATGTATGTGATAAATGTATGAAGTGATCAATCATCAGTCATGTCAATTCTTTGAAAGTCTATTGGTGATTATTTCTGAGTGTGCTTTTAGTTGACTTACTTGCAAACAGCAGAGCATGTAGTCATTTTGCCTCCTTGTCTCCCAGGAATATAGCAACATGGGATTTTACAAAAATGAATAATCAAAAGAGAGAATTTGCCAACAGAGATAAAAGTATAGGAGAAAAAAAAAAAGAAATGAAAAGTGATAACAGTGGAAGTGAAATTGGGATCTAATGTAAATGGAGTTACAGAAGAAATTGCTGACTATGAAATAGATACTATCACTATTTGAAAGACTCTAGATAACAAGCCAGAGTAAATTAGTCAAAGGTGAATTTATCAACATACATGAGGAAAGTGATTATCATAAAAAGAGGACCAAGGTATTAGTGAAAGTAATGCCAGCAAAAACTTTGATTAATGGAACACTCAAAGATATTTCATAGCATTAAAGATACAAAAGGTAAAATTTAGGAAGGGGATCCAAACTTAAAGAAATTTATCAACACAGAGAAAGAATGTTTTATCCAAATTTTAAGTTGTAAGTCAACAAGAGGGAAGGCAATGTTCAAACTATTCTTGATACAAAAAATAAAATAAAATTAGAATTCTTAGTTTTTCCAGTGTTTTAAATTACATATATTAAATATTAGCTTTACTGTTTTTTTATATTTTCTATAGAATCTGTAATAGACAGTAAATATGTTTTTAATGTTTGCCAACATATTTTAATAGTACAGAGCAGTCATAATTTTCCATTGATTTCTAATATGTGACTTTGCAGGGTTTCAGCTTGTATGGTCACTTTTATGATTCTGAGCTGCCATACAAACTGAATATTTATTGTCTAAACCTCTTTCTTTGCCTCCAAATATGGAAATCTGCCCTTTGATTATATTGGATCAACTGACAGCTTTGTTAGCATGTTTATTAGTCTCTAATAAACAATGTAGTCACCATAGCCCTCCCACCGCCAAAGCACACATGGTCCCTCACTACTGTTGCTTGTGTTCTATCCCATCACGCTGTCCTCTGTATTCACCATTCTTTCCCCTTCACCTTCTGAAAACTGAAGATCAATGGTCAGTTTAAAGTTGTCTTTGTCTGACCCTTTGTTAGGTTTCTCCATATTCTACATATAAGTAATACCATCTATTATTTATCTTTTTTCCTTTTGGCTTATTTTGCTTAGCATAATCCTGTCAGTTCTATCGCTGTTGCTGCAAATGGCTTGAGTTTATCTTTTTTGATTGTTGAGTACTATTCCATTGTGTATATACACCACAATTGCTCAATCCACTTGTCTGTGTTGGGGCAAATATGCTTACCACTTGCTAAATTACATTACTAGAGCTGCCATCAAAATGTGTCAGAAACTGGGTGGCTTGAAACAACAAACAACAGGATGTATTATCTCATAGCCGTGAGGGTGAGAATCCCCCGAGTCATGATGTTAGCAGTACCATAATCCCTCTGAAGTTTCCCTGTAAGGAAACCCTGTTTTAATTCTTCCTAATTCTTGTAGCTTGCTGATAATCTTTGTCATCTGTTGGTTTTCAGCTATACAACCTGAATATCTGGTTTTGTAATCATATGGAGATCTCTGTTCCTGCCTTCCCAGGGCAATCTTATAAGGACAGTAGTCATACTGAGTTAGTGGGTCCCACCCAACTCAAAGAATATGAGCTTCTAACTAAGAATATCTGCACTGACACTTTTTCCAAATATTATTTGTACTGTTGATGACCAGAGGAATGAGCCATAGTCCAATATTTAGGCCGTGAGACCTAGATTCTCCTAGCCTCCATTGCCTCAATGTATATTTAGGAGATTGATTCCTAGTCACAGAGTAGTTGTAAGGATTAATTAAGCATATTTGTAATGCATGTGTCAAAAGTTCATGACTCCTTAATCATTAGTTCCTTCTGAGAACCTCCCCGCCCAAGCATTTATAAAATAAATCACTCATTAAGCACTTGACATTAACTGCTTTAAAATTACTGATATATTAATGCTGCTGTCTATGTAGGGTCACCTAACTAGATTAAAATAAAACAAAATTATTATGTGTTACATAGAATCTAAGATGTGGTTGAATATAGAAGACATGATTTTGAAAACCTTATTAGATATCCCTGCTATGAAAAACAACTGCATATGAGTGAATATTATGACTCTTGTTTGTGAATAATTAGACCCAGATAAAAATCAGCTTTTCATAGCTGAATTGTGAAAAAAGAATAGAAAACAATAGAACTGTCACACATAGTTGTATACTTTTTCTTTTTTAGGATAATATGCAATATTATTATTAATATTTCCTCTATTTTTTTTTTGGTCCAGTTGAGGGAACATCGCTAACCTTAAGTTGAAATATTCTGAACAGAAGTATGAGAGATTCTAATTTTAGATTTTTGTTGTCATAGCCTTTCTGAGACAGTGTATTTTCTGATAAAGAGGAGTTGTAGAATTATATGTTGAAAACTTAAATGGGTCGAATGATAGAATATCTAGGAAAACTTATAGAATATATAAGTGAAACTAGATAAAATAAATAAAAAATATCTTGAATATATACAAACAATCGCTATATTAAGATACTGCCATTTACCTTCATTGGGGAAAATAATAGCTTTTGTAATAAATAGTTTTGGTTATCAACCAAATTTTCTATCAACTTAATATACCAAAGTAAGAACATAACTTTATATCACCTGGGAAAAATCTGACATGGTAAAAATAGTAGGAAAAATAGGAGTATATTTGTTTAATTTTAAATATAACTATAGTAAAAGTAAATGGATGGATAGACATGTAACGTGGAAATATTAACCAAAGGATAGAAATATAAATTATGATAAGGAAATTATGATATATATAATCTATCATATGCCATAGATATATGATAAGGAGGCCTTCAAAACAAAAAGTATTGTCCTGAATAAAGGAAATACCACATAATGGTAACAATCGCTAAGAATACATAGCAATTATAAATACTTTAGCACTTTTTAGAAAAGTGCTAAGGTACATGATGAGAAACTCATAGTAGAAATAGGAGGAAAAATAGACAAATCCCAAAACAAAGGAAGGAAACAGGAAATGAATTACTTTATGACCAAATAGATCAATTTAACAGTTATAGATTTTACTCAATATTGGAATACACTTAGCTTTCAAATGTACATACAGCATCTATCAAGACAGGCCACTTTCTGGGCCATAAAGCTAGTCTTGACAAATTTAAATATTAGATATCATACAAATTATGTACATTAACCATGATGGAATGAAACAAGAAGCAAATGGCAGAAAGATATCTGGAAAATTTCAAATATTTAGAAATTAAACAATATATTTAATTCATGAGTAATTAACATAGTTAGCAATAAGTACAACTGTCATAACTGTATGTCTCCTTAGTTTGCAGAAAAGGAAGCAAGCTCTTAAATTTAAAGTTGTGCTTTCAGTGGTTGAAGTGGTAGAAGGATCGAGTAGACAAGGTCAGCATAAGGGAATTTGGGGATCATGCAGTTATTATTTATGAAAACATGATACTTCATATATGCCCATATGCATTTGTCAAAACCCATACAACTTTACCAACTGATAATACCATTTGTAAATTATAATCAATGCAAACAGACATTTCTATACATAAATCTTATAGTTTTTTTTAAATATTTATTTATTTATGCATACAAGAACTGGCGTGTAGGCCAGAGGTGTGGGGTGATGAGAGGATTCACCAGAGACAGAGTGGGGAGCAGAACAAGTGTATCTGCTGAAGTACACTGCTGAAGGGAACAGCAGGAGAGGCAGGAGAGGTTTGCTGTGCCATATGGGAAGCTCACTGGCTAGGGATCAAACTCATGCTGCAGTGGCTGTGGATAGTTTCATAGTCCTGAGACTCAATCCATTGTACCACCAGGGAAGCCCAAGTCTTTTAGATATTTTGATGTGATGTGACTGCAGGAGAAAGGAGTGGGAGAAGATACCCTAGGCCCATAGCAATGTCCATTTCAAAGGAACAGAGACTTGCTGTGTGGAGTAGCCTGATGGTGATGGTTATTACTCTTATTTTTACATTTTTGCATTTTTCGTGAGTTCAAATGAGCATCTATTTTCACAATAAAACAAGTAATGTATTAATACTTAATTTTATAATTTATATTATAGTTACTCTAACCTTTACCATCCAAGAATATAGAATAAAAGCATTTGAAATATGAGAAATGTAGATAACTTTTAAGGTTCCATCAGTAGGCGTGATTGTTTGCTAAGATTTAGTTTAGAGCTCCATTTTTCTAATGTCCCTCCTTTGGAATATCTTCCCTCCATCAAGACCAACTGGCATAAGTTAGAACTACCTCTTCAGAATTTGGATTCTGAAGTCGGATTTAATAAAGACCAAAGATGGTGCTAGAAAAATTTGTCAGAAGGAAAAAGATAAATACTGGATGGTCTCACTCATATATGGAATATAGAGAAACCAAGCGAAAGGTGGAGAGAAAGTTAAAACTAGCAAGCTGACCATAAACTTGAGTCATGCAGCAAAGGAGGGGGTAGAGAAGGTGCAAAACTGAGGGAGGGAAGAACACAAGGGAATACGGTGATGGTTCACAGTTGATAAGGTGGCGGAAGAACTATGGGGACTACAATGATGTAAGGAAAAAATAATTTAATAAAAAGTTAAAATTAAAATAAAAACAAGGACCATAGAAAGTGACACACATGAGTTAGGGAGAACCAATGCAAACATCTAGTTTAAAAAATTGAGGTAGCATTGCTTTGCAACATTGTAGATGACTCAGAATTATGGGATCACACCTCAGACATATGTCACCAAATCACACCCACCACCGAGACATAAACACTAGGTCTTAATGTGAATCTTTGCCCTAAATGATTCCTGAGTTTCATAACATACTCTTAACACCACGCACACACACACACGCACGCATGCACGCTCAGAATTGGAGTGTTTTGTGTTTTCATGCCATAATATAATCAAGAATTATAATGCTTTTATTAACAATATTAGTAATATAGATAACAAGTCTTCTGCACATTTTACCATTTTCCAGCTTCATCTGAAAGCGATCTGAGGAAGGAAAATAATTTGTCCAAAGTCCCAACCACGTGGCACAGTTAGGATTTGACTGAGGAAGTCTCAAGAGCCCTGTTCTTTAACAGTAATACATTGCTTTCTCAACTACCTTACATTTCTAAAATGAAAACAGGGTCCCATAGCCTTAAACTGATTAATTGACTATTATATGTAACACTTTCTTTCAGTTTCCTCCTGAATTTATAGAGCCATAAACTCAGAGAATATTTGAACGTAGACATCATTGATGGTGGGCACTGTGAAGTAGCGTCTCCTATGCATCACTCAAACTCCGTGTGTCGTTAAACAACTGAATTTCTACAAACACAGGCTTACTAAATGCGGCACATCTCAGACTCGGTGTCTTTTCTATGAATCTAGAAAATTAAGTTATTTGGGATGGAGTTAGTCTTTCAGGCGCCAGGTGGACGTTATCATTACAGTCATGGGGCGGCTCTAGGGCTTAATTTATAGTTGTAAGAATCGGAGATTGGGTGAGCGCTGGTAGAGACAAGGATGGCACTTTGACTCTGCTGGAGTGTGGCAGCATTACACGGTGCTTTCCTGGGCTGCTAGCTACACTGTAAGTTGTGCAAGTGGTAGGACTTTGACTTATTTGATTTATAGCTGATGTTTTTTGAAGAATCTGAGACAGTGCCTAAAATTAGAGTTGTCGCTAAAAAAAAAAAAATGTGTTGAGTTAATCTTTTGAGAAACATTATAATATTTCCATTTTAAAAGTGAGAAAACAGGGACACTTCTCCAGAATTTGAAAGTCAAAGAGCTAGGTTTAAAACATCAGTCTTCAAAGACTGAATGGTATGTTGCCTTTTTCTCTGTCCTTCCAACTAGAGCAAATCAAGAAATGAATCCCAATCATTAATTCATGTAACCAAATGTTACATGAATATGTCACAAAACATACCTATATACTTTCTGAAATTTGGAAAGGGTAAGCCAATATTTTTTCTTTTTCTATTCCTGAGATGCTGCTGAGTTGAGATATTGGCAATAATTTCACACTATGAAATATTTTATATTGATAAAGTATTTATAATAATTTATTCACATAGGCAGAAATTTTTCTTTTACTGTCACTGTGTCTGCAGCTAATGCCTCTTCCCTTTCAAAACAGTGAGCACGTGTGGTGACATACCTCTGAAGAGGTGTGAACCTAGTCCCCTAAATCACATACAGTGCTGTAAACCGATGTTACTGCAAAAAAATCTTATTTTATATTCATACTATAAAGAAAAACAACAGAAAGAAATAAAAGTCACCACAATGAGAAATTCCAAAGCATTTTTTGAATGAAAGAGCTATCAGTTGTGTTTAATATATTTATAATTTTGACATGCAATAATATTGATACATAATAATTATATTGAAATTTAGCAATCGAGTATATAATTTATTATCCATTGATTCATTTGACAAATATTTACTAAGTGCATGTTTAGTACCAGGCTTAGTGCTAATGGCTGCAAGGGGGTCATAATCTGGAAAGTCAGACTGTAAGCCAAAATTCATAGGAATTGGGTTTTAAGATAGCAGAAGCATAGAGTACTCTGGCTCCACACATGAACTCAGACCTAGGAATAGGCAAAGATCCAGACCAGGGGCCTCCCCAGTGGCTCAGCAGTTACGTGCTGCGCTGTGGAGCTGGTGGCAGCGGCGACACGAGTTCAATGCCCGGCCGGGGAGATTCCCACATGGTGCTGCAGACCTCTCCTGCCTTGCCTGCTGCTCCCTTCAGCAGTGTGTTTCTGTCGATCTGCCTGTTCTGAGCCCCACTCTGTCTCTGGTGAGCCCTCTCACTGCCCCACGCCTCTGGTCTGTACCCCAGCTTGTATGCATAAATAAATAAATGTTAAAAAAAAAAAAGAAAGCGACACCAGAGGAAGTCGAGGCAGAACCACCAGTGTATGTGAAGTTCCACAGGCGGGAGAGAACTTGGCACCTCTGAGGAAATAGAGGCCAGTGAGAACACTTGGTATGGAGAGGTCAGTGGATGAAAAGAAGAGGGGCAAGGAAAAGGGTCCCCAGTGTGGAAGCTCATCTGCTGTGCTGAGAAGTCAAGAATTTATTGAGTTTCTAAACTAGTTAGTGGATTGATTAAATATGCATGTTAGAGAATATTTCTTGCTGCTTTTTTTGAAATTTTTAATAGGTATGTTACCCACAGACAGCTTTGCCCTTTGCATTTTGTAGATCCTCAACATGTTTCAGTTGACTCAAATATTCCATAGATAATTCTAACAGTTTTGTTTGCTTTATATTTATATCCTATTTCCAAAAGAATTTATATTTATATCCTATTTCCAAAAGATTGCAGATCATGTATTTATGGGAATGACTTCTTTCCAAAGCTCAATGGTTTATAAAACAGGAAGACTAGTATTGGAAAATATCATTTATTTAACCCTAAATAATGATAATGGATTTCTACCTATTCTGAGCTCACTAGTCTAGGGATAGCATTTAATAGATGTTTAATTAGTGTATGGTAACAAGTGAATCAGGAAATGAATGTTTTATTGAAGATGTATGGTATGGATAATTTGCATGCAACAGCAGGTTTTGACTAACCACTGCAGAGTGGTACATGACATAATCTATTTCTAGAGACCCCTGCAATCAAATGGAGGAGATCACACACTCACAAACACATACACAAAAGATTCACACCCTCCCACATGTCTCAGGCTGAGGGCAGAATGCGAAAACCCTACATGACAGGTATAGTGTCTATCTTCCCTGATGCAAACCACAGTATTTTTATTCTTCCTCAAACAACCTCATTTGCAAAAGTTCAGATGCTCTTCCAAACCTGATCCAAACTCTAAGGCCTTGGGGGCTTTCCTGTCACTGTTTATATTTTGGTTTTGAAAAATCACTGCAGAATGACTTAATTAATTGTCCCTTCTTCCAGTTTTCCATCTAAAGCAGATGAATACCGAGGCATCTCACAAATCAATGAGCTCTGGAACTTCCTGCAGATAGATTAGCACATCTGTAGTTTAAAGCCAGTTTGCATTAGAAGGGAAAAATGTATTCCCATGAGGAATGTTTAAGGGATCAATTCATAAGCAAAGAAAACATGCTACTCTCAGCAAGGAAACAATATATTTTGCATCTGTTGCTGTGATTAATTACACACCACTACTCGGAGAGCGTTTTTAAAGGGCCATAGTCAATCTTTTAAGACCCACCAGTTGACCTGCATTAAAAGCTGAGGAGGAACTGCATACTCATTCTGAACAGTTATGTGTAATAGGCTTGTTGTACAAGAAATTATGGATAATAGTAAAAATGCACTGCCTTCACATAACATTTGAAGTAGGCAGAGTTGCCCTACCTCTGTGACTGACTGGACTACTGAATCAGTGTGAAAACAATCAAAGTTCTTTCTGCACGTTACCAATTATACTGCAGTGACAATGAGGATGGACTGACTCCTGTAAAATTTCTTTGAAGATCCTGCTCTTGCAGATTCTTTCTTCTAACCAGTATATTAGTAAATGAGTTTCTGAGAGAAAATGCTAAGAAGAGATACTTATTTTAAATCTCCTTTTGTTTTAGTGCTTAATTTCATGTTTAATCATTTACACTGTACTAATGACAAAAAAAATGGGGGAGCATAGAGCTATAGGTGATTTATCTCCCCTTTCTGTCTGAGTCTTCCATCTTCCTTCTCCCCTCTTTACCTATCTTTCCACTCTCAGGTAATGAGACAGCGCTCCCTCCAAGTCTCCACCTTGTCCTGAGGCAATCTGACAATCCATTATGCCAACTCTACTGTCCTCACATTTTGCAAAATGAAGGATACTCATCATACCTCTTCAGTGAAGTGTTCTACTTACTGTGACCTCCCACTCTCTCGATAGCATCTTATTTCACTTGTTCTTTATTATACTGTCCCTGCAAGACCATGATGCAGAATCCTTGTGCTGATTTTCCAGCCCTCATCTCTGAACAACCTTTCCCTACCACACAAAGCCATCCATTCCTACCTAGGACTATATAAATAATAGTCAATTTGGTTTCAATTTCAGGCAGATGAACCCTTCAGCCTTTACACAGTGACCCCTGACAATCACAAGAAATGAAGCATGTGTTCTGCCCACCCATATGTGGAGAAGGTTGGAGACACTATTCCATCAGTTTTTTTTTCTCCATCTTTTAAGCTTCACTGGCACTGACTAGTACATTTCCAGCAAAGACCTGGAATAGGACCTTGAAAATCTACCGAATGAATTCTGGTTTGTCTACTTCACAGACATCTGGACAGAGGGAAATGATTTGAAACCCATATGTTTGAGGAACTACTAACTTAACATCAGGCTTTAAGAAGGTCTTTTGAACCCACCACACTGGGTCAGTCCAGGAACTGATGAGAATAATTGTTTGCTTGAAGAAACACTCCTCCTCTGTGCAAAAGAGTGCTTTGGTGTTTTAAATTTCTACTATCCTAGATCCTGGCATCTCAATGTCGTATCAGGCATTCAACCCCTTGTTGGTGCTTTGTAGACATTTGTTCTGTACCTGAAGTAATGGGTATGGTCCATGGCTTTTAAAAACTTAGCATCAAAAAGAGAAAAGCAGAGAAGCATATACAAGCATAAAATATTTCAGATTATCAGTGTTTTAAATGAATCAGAGTTGGATAGGGCTAAGTTGGGAAGAATAAATAGACACGAGAGGCAAGTTTTCCATGAAGATACCATTCCCTTGCCTCACTGACTTTGAAAATCTATTTAGCACATCTTTCCCTTTGCTTCTAACAATCCTCCAGGAAATATCTTGGTTCTCCCTTTTTCTTAGATTTCTTCCTAGATCAACTTTCCTTTTGTAAAATTGACTTACACACCCCCTTTTCCCTATAGCTCCTTGTAGTACCCCCAGATGCGCTTCTCACATCATATTCTGAGTGTCGAATTCTATGATGGTTTTACATCAGAGATCATAACTTACAGAGGGGAGAAACTACCTCATTCTTTTTTCTGTTTTTCTTTCCTTGAGCATCTATCTCAAAGTCTGTTGCATTAATAGGTATTATGTAATTGGTTGCATAATACATGGGTTGAAAATGCATGCATATAATAAGAATGCAGGCATGTAACAAGAATGCTGACATATAACTTGTTATAGTAAATATCTGAAATAAGAACATCAAGGGTTAGAAGTAGGAGTCATTAAGAGAACACATGGAGATAGAGGAGGGAGGAGAATACTGCTTTGCCAATGTTGGAACAGAGACCACACCCTTCCTGGGTCTGCCCTTTTGCTTTTTCCCCATTACCTCTTAGTTCAAGGATCAAAAGAAAAAAGTATGTTGAACATGGCTTCCTAATTGTCTCAGAAAACTGAAAAAAAAAAAAGTTTTAAAACAAGGAAAGTCAAGGAGACTGTAAAGAAATAATTCAGAAGTCAGAGACCTGGAGAGGGCAATGAGAAAAAATTTGCCATGTACATTGTCAGCATATTTTTATTTCCTTACAAGTATTGGGAGTGCAATTAGTTAGGCTGATGGGTTAAATATTCACCTTGGTTGCAGGGGCCTTGACAGACCATTATATGGAGAAATTATACAACATATTTACCAAATGTAATGGGCTGATTCTATCACCATATTTGTAGAACATAATAAAATGTATGCTTGACTAACAGGTATTTTACCTTAAAGTACTTTCTTAGTATATTATGAACCTCATTTTTTGACACTGGTTATTACTTATTTCTACGGCCTTTATTATGGAAGCAGTTAAAGACTAACTTCAACTCTTAAAAAGCTTGATTTGCTTGGCTCCAGAAGGGATTCTGGCATAAAACGTTGAGGAGCTTGAGTTAAGAGCAGATGCCAGGTGACAATGGAAATCATTCATCTCCTTTGCCTGCCGTCTGTCCTTTGATTTTCTCTTCTTACAAATAGAACCAGCAATTAGCTCCAAAGTCAGTAGCCTCGCTGACCTCGTTGCAATGCTCTGTATTTTATTATTCTTCAATCTTCTCCATTCTAGAGAGAGCCAAGAACAGACACCACCACGGCACCTCCATATGGGACAATGAAGCAGGGTCACTGCATAATGGTTTTACCTGTCAGTGTAGATTGGATATCTTGTTTCTCCGCATTGGAAAGTTGGGCTAAGTTAATTAATTGTTTGGTAATTGTTAAAACATTTACCTAGTAAGGACATTCATTATCTGTTCAGAGAGATCTTCATGTTTATAAATGAAGAGACTTATTCTGGGTGCCTTTAGATGTTTAAAAATGTTTTAGTTATTGAGATTTCTTGTACTTAATCTGGTCTTTTACTTATTCTTTCATGGGGAAAAAAAGGGCAGGTCTAAATGCAAATGAACATTACTGTTTAAATATCACAGACCATTTTCTCTGAGCCCAGTTACAATAACTAGTAATTATAAAAATTGCTTGCCTTCGGCTTCCGGCTAAGCCAGTGCTAAACTTGTCCTTTTATTAGATCTGTCAGACTGAGTTAATTATCTTTATGATAATAGATGTGCCTTACCTCCAACAAAACAAATACACTTATAATTAGCTTTTTAGTTAGAATTTTAATTTATTTATAAAGACTGTTTGTTTTCCTTCTCTTTTCCTGCGTTAGAGGCAAGTGAATGGAGACTGGAGCTTTCCAGCTTATCAGGTTACCCATCTGCTTGCTAGTTTATAAAGCAGAGAATGAAAAGGACTTACTGTGTTTACGCACCAGTCCAAGGTATAATAGTGCATCAGCCTCTTCAGTGTTAAGTCAATTCTACTCCAAGGCATCCTCTTTGATCTACATACACAAAAAGGGAGGCTTTTGATTTGTCTTCTCAACAGAGTAGTGTTATGAAAACTATTACGTGGAAATATTAGCCAATTATGAGTTGAAAATCTTTCTGTATCTCAGCATAGCTGCCTTCAAAGTCAAATCCTCTTCTACTGCCCCCACACTTCAAAGGCAGATTCTCCTCTTTCCTTTATGACCAACATGTTTTATTTATTTTTTTTATTTTTTTTTAAAAGATTTATTTTTTATTTATACATACAAGAAGGGGTACAGGCCAGAGGTGTGGGGCGGCGAGAGGGTTCACCAGAGACAGAACGGGGAGCAGAACAAGCAGATCAGAAATACACTGCTGAGGGGAGCAGCGGGTGAGGCAGGAGAGGTCTGCCGCGCCATGTGGGATTCTCCCTGGCTGGGCGTCGAACTCGCGTCGCCACTGCCGACAGCTCCATAGCCGACAGCTCCATAGCGCAGCGCCCAACCGCTGCGCCACCAGGAAGGCCTCCTATGACCAACATGTTTTAGAACACGACAGAAATGCCTGTGATGAATTCTTGGAGAGTATCTATGCTGAAACCATTGAGTATAAAGGAAAAGCATGCTTTGAGATAAGCATGCTTTTGGGTATTGTCAAACAAACCTGGGTTTCATCATTGGTTCTGTCTCTCGTTAGTTGTGTGACTTGGGCAAGTTATTTAACTTCTCTGAGCCTTGGTTTCCTTGCCAGTTTAATGACAATAATGCCTAAGTTAGTAGGGGGCCTTGGGAGGACAAAAAGAGAATGTATATAAGAGAGCTCAGCCGGGTGCCTGGCACACAGTTCAGTAGGGCAGTTGCTGTTATCAGTGGTAGAATCATGAAGGAGTGTAGATATCTAGAGAATGCCAACTTCATATTGCAACCTAATAATCACTTTATAGGTTTTATTTTTAATGGAGATGTTTCAACTAATTTGGAAAAGTAGGCATCCATGTCATCTAGAAATTCATTCCAACTCATTAAATAATGAAAACACATAGCAAAGAAACTATTTTTCAAAGCTGCCACCATGAATTTCTACCTGTTCCATGCTTTAAAAAAGGAAAAAACAACAACAACAAAAACCAGACTATTAATTTCTCAATCATATAGCAGCGCACAGCTCTTTCCTTTCTTTCTAAAAGCTGACTGGCTTACATATTTGACATAAAAAAAATTCCATTGGTTTAAAGTCCCCCCCCCCCAGCTAACTTTTCATTTGCCAAATATACAGATCTTGGTGAGGAAAGATCTTAGGCATTCAAGGTGCTTCCCAAAGATTTTTTTAATGTGATGTTAGGTTTGTCCAGGATGGTGTTCAATCTGCATGCAAACAATTGGCAGTGAGTGCTCACACACTAGTTCTCTTAAAGGAGGAATATGAGGCTCAAAGTATCCAATAGTGCACCAGCCATGGCCATGTGGCTGGACTCACTCACTCCTGACTAGAGATTGTGTGTGGGAAATGAAAGAGATGAACAGAGCAGTAGAGAGGCTTCCAACCACCATTCAAGTCAAGCATCTAATTCTGGTCTGATCTGTTTCCAGAAGTACCTTAGGAATTGGGTCATCCAGAAACCAGATTTGCTAATTTAGGGACCACCCATAACTCTCACCCAGGCTGTTACTCCATTGGCATCCTGTGGGCCGAAGTAAAGGTCTTACCCACAGTGAAGGAAACATGGAATGCTCGCAGGTTCCTCTACTCCATCATGGAATGTGTAGATTGGTCACAAAATCAAAGTTTTTTTTTTTTTGTTTCCAATTTCCTTTCTCCCCTAATAGATCTTTGTTCCAGGACCACCTAGCAAGTGTTGCAGTATGACTTTGAGACATGTATTTCTGAGGTCTGTACTTTAGCTCTGAGCCACTAGGACAGTTCATGTATTTATTCATTCATTCACTCATTCACTCAATCATTCATTCAATAGATATTTTTGCCAAAGAAATATGCTAGTTGCAACACATATTACATTAAAATGATCATCAATTCCTCTTCTCACTCTTTACTCTTACCCTCACATGTTTTTGAAAAGTTTGGACTGAAATAAAGACTAATCAAAGCAACAAAAGCCTGGAGAATGGCTTACTTAACAATTACCATGAGAAAAAAAATTCTGGGTAGAATAGCATTTAGAAAAAAAAAAGTATTATCAAGTGATAAATAATTGGAATTTGGAATGTTGTTAGTAATACCATTAGTTTTCAATTAACAGTATAAAACAACAAATATTTTAGCATGAAAGAAACAATACATGTTTTGTAAAGAAACCTAGAGTTTACACTTGCATAAAAAATATATGGATATCTTTGTATTTATTCAGCAAGTACTAATCACAATGAGATTATGTATCAGATACTTCTCATCAAGGGGCATTACCAGTGATCCAAGTATTCTAATTGCTAATATATCATCACATAGGCTTTTTTTATATATCTATGTAGAAGTCTGGGTCTTCTTAGAAGGCTCTCTTAGACCTATCTCAATCTGAACAACTTGCCAGTTAAGCAACCCTTCCATTCTCCTTCTAGAAAATACTATTGTTTTTATCACACTGAGTGCTTCAACCATTCCTACCCAGTGGAAAAAATGGGTTTGTGAAGAACCAACTGTGTCTGTTCCTCTAATTTTTGAGCTATCAATACATGTGCTTTTTAGTGTAATTATATTAGTTAATTAAATAGATCAATAGAGTACACGTGAGTGTAATGAGACCTATAGATCCACTAAAACTGATGGGAAATTTCTAAATCCTCCATGTCAGTGAAATACATTTGTTGAAATAGTACACATAGGGCCTCCCTGGTGGTACAGCGTTTAAGCGCTGCGCTGTGGAGCTGTCGGCAGTGATGAAGCGAGTTCAACACCCAGCCTGGGAGATTCCCACATGGTGCGGCAGACCTCTCCGGCCTCGCCCGCTGCTCCCCTCAGCAGTGTATTTCAGTACATCTGCCTGTTCTGCTCCCCACTCTGTCTCTAGTAAACCCTCTCACCACCCCAAGCCTCTGGCCTGTACCCCAGCTTGTATGCATAAATAAAAAAAATCTTTAAAAAAGTATTAAAAATAAAAGAAATAGCACAGATAAGAAAATGCAATGATATCTCCACTGGTACCTGGTGATGCCGGCTGTCCACGGGACATTGGTGATGGCTGGACCTAGGGACGAGAAGCACAGTGGAGATCAGAGAGGCATTTGAAAAATGGTGGCTTTCTTCAAAATCATTTTGATGAATATCCTAAAAAAATGAAGAGTAATAATTCACATTCTCAGTTTCACAAGAAATTAGAAATGTCTTCATTTATCCCTCATGAATTAATGCATGAATTAAATATTTTGGTGAGAAGAGTTTTTTTAATAGCTGCTAGTAAGACTAAGTGAAGGAAATGTGGCTGAATGTAAAAAGACCAGTCTTGCTTTCCTTTTCTTTCCTATGTGTAAATCATTTGGGGCTTTTCTTTGCTGCTGCTGTGCTCCAGTGAGTCAATCTGATCTCCAAGTCATTATTACCTTTTTGCCTGAATGGCAGGGCTACATACAAATAGAACTTGTAGTGTAATTCTACACTTGTATTAACACTCATTCCTCTCCATTTTATTTAAAAGTAATGATGCAGAGAGGTCCAAAAATAATATTACTCTAGTAGCTTGCCTGCAAATTACCATTCATTTCTTTGCATCCAGCATTTCCTTACCTGTCACTCCATAGGCTTAAAGAGAGACTCTAATGCCTGCAGATATTTATTAAGTGTAGCTGAGGGATTGTCTTATATAACTTATAAAAGGCCCCATTTGCTCCTTACAGTTTGATTCTCAAAGTGAGGTCTGGCATCTTCTCTCAGACACCTTCACATTTTCTGGCCACATTTCTTCCTGTGATGTCCTTACCGAAGGGCACTGACAAGGAACCACTAATGTGTGGCGCAACCCTGCAGAGTCTTCTGGAAGCCTCATAAACAAAACTGTGTCCCAGGCAGTAGTGAGAGAGATAACTCTGATAGATGAGGATTCATTCAAAACTCACTGTGACTATTGTAGCATTCAGAGTTGGTATTAACCTGTTGAGCTCTTAGTCTCCATTCTTGCCTCTCCATGAGTTTCTGATGCATGAACCAGGAGTTCTATACAAGTAAAAATCAAGTAAAAAATGCACCAACTAACTGAGCAAAGCTTGACTACTTTGTCTTTCCATGGGCTAAGCGTTGCACGTATCTGCAAAGGCCCTGGCTAAGTTAGTATGTCAGGGCGGGAGCAGAGAAGAACCAGCAAACACAAAAATCACACTCCCTCTTTAAAGGAATAGCCCTTGTCATGTTAGGATATGGGGCAGTTTTTTAAACGAACAGATCGAATTTTTCTTTTAAACTCCAAATTCATACTTCTGGGTGAACTCTCTTGATTTCAATATCATGACAACTAATTAAAAAAAACTATTAAAAAGTTCTGGCTATGCCCAATGCATCTCAATTTTGCTCCTAATTACCTAGTATATGATTTTTGACTTAGATCATTATTTCTCACACTTTTCTACCCAAATATTCTTTAGCAGAGGAGTATGGACGTTTTCCCAAAGGAGAATATGAAGTAGTCACTCCCCCAAAGTAGGAGACTATGAAGTAATCACACACCCCAAAAAGTCTCAAATAAAATGACGCCCAGGATGCCCTACCAAGTTTATCTCCTGGCTTGTACATGCTGCCAAGGGAGGTGCTTCACAGCTATATTTCTGCAGTGGGCAAGTTCTGCCATTTGGAAAAATATGCTTGTGCTGAAAATGATTTACATTAACAGGATCCACTTGGGCTTAGGCTAGACATCAGTAAACTTTCTCAAAAACAATGCTGTGTAAATCACAGTGTTCATTTTCCCAGTTCAGTCCTTAAGTGTTTTGTAGAATTTAAAAGGGTGAAGCTAAAAATAGGGGAGCAGAACTTTGTGATATTCCTATTGCACACAGGCACTTTGGCACTTCATTTAATCCTAGAAACAACCTTATAAAATAGATAAGTTGAAGTCCATTTTAAAGATGAGAAGACTGAGTCCTAAGGATATTCAGCTAGAAGCAGGGTGTAACAATGCATGGACAGGTGGGGTCCTGCATTTAGGAAGCATACACAGTTTTGAAAACAATGTTACTTTAATAAAAATATTTTTAATTTTTTTTAAAAAATATGTTTTGAAAAAGCTGTAATTGGAACCCCAAATTATCAGTGTCCAGAAACTGCTGTTAGAATAATAGATATATAAGATAAATATGTGTATCTATCCAATTTGATTCCTTTCGGGGAAAGAAACAATTACAGCTTGAATAAACTTTAGCAGCCCCCTTCACCTTCTGCCTTTTCTCTTTCCGTGTTCCCTCCCTCCTTTCATGAATCATTTACTAACCTTTAAAACAAAATTATACATTTCATTCAGCTTAGAGATTATCTTCATATCTGGATATGTTTCCACAGTGATAAGTGTGTAGTCAAAATATATTAAAATTACTAGATTTTCCTTTTTTGTTATTTTGTTTTTTTATTGAGTGACATTGCATGACAATATAAGTTTTAGGTGTGCATCATTGGAGAAGAAACATGTTTCAATGTTACATAAAGGTCATTAATAAAAACCCAGATCTATCCTTCATCATATCACTGTCCCCTTACTCCCTCCCTTCTGGTAGCCATTAATTGGTCTTATAACACAAACAACTACCTTTGTTTTATTTAGTTCATATGTTTGCTTTCTCTATATGTCACAGATGAGCGAAACCATATGGTAAAAACAGTGATAATCTGGATTTCAGCTTGTTGGGCTCTGGGTTAAATAGTCTTAGTGATTTTTTATATGTTACTGTGTATATTTTTAATCTTTTGGCAAAAAATATATTTAAAACTGATGTTTAGCCAATTTTTATATATCACATGTACAAACACATGTACAAACATGTACAAACAGCTCCTAGAAACTAATCAGAGGAGGTAACAGAGTGGGTAGTAAGGGGACATTTTCCCCAACGAAATCACTTATTATTCTGCCCTTATGCCTTCTCCTTACTCTCAGAGAAATTTATATGTTTAGCTAATATTTGGTCACCATGGGCTAATCTTGCTTCTACTCAAAGGTTCAAGTCATTTTTGCCCTGTATCTTTGCCTCTCTATAGCATCTAAGAAAAGAGAGCACACATAGGAAGAGTTCCTTAAAATCTGGTTTTGGAGATCACAGTCTTTCGAACTCATCATTCCTCTTCCCCCCATGTCACAAAAATAGAGAACAGATACAAGGATCACTAGCTAAAGGTGACAAGATATTAGCTTTGCTAATGGCTAATCAGGTACCCAATTGTCCTCCTCCTCCACGACTCCTGATAAAGTATGTTAGAGAAAGTGGTTTAGAACTAAAGTCTAACAAAAACTTTATTTTCATTTCAAAATAAGGCCTGTGGGGAGAGCTGGGTCAGCAAAACAGACTGCAAGGATACAAAGCCAGCCTGCTGTGAGAACCTCAGCCGGCCTCACACATGGCCGCCAGAGGGTGAGGGAGAAAGGGACAGAGAGGGTGGGTTTCCTGAAGGACACTTATCTCCTGGGGACAGAGAATAGAGAAGAAAAGCTCACTCACCACACCATGAGTGTAGGCAGTTCCCCGAGAGAGCAAGAGTGCACATCCAGAATGAGTGTGATAGCTTCCCAGTGCCTTGGGTGGTTTTCAGGCTTCTCGCTATCACAGTTCGTTCTTCCCCTTCTGTGGAGAAGGGGAAGAGAGTGAGAAAATGTTGATGTGCCTTGTGAAGAGTTACAGGATTAATCATTCTTTCACATATGGGTTGTGTTGCACTAGGATCTTTTTTTTGCGACCTTCAGAATTGTGTCATCAGGGACAATAAAATCTGGAAGAGGTAATGGAAGATAATGGGACAGATCAACCTCTATGGCGTTTAAAGGATTATTCTGTGGCTATTAAAAGGTAGCAGAACTAGAACAGAGAGACTGATGTGTGTTTCGAATGGTTAAAACAACACTCAGGCTTCCACATGTGCTTTCCTTCAAGGGTTTGTAATGATGCTCTTATCTCCATCTGTCCTGCAATCTCCTAGGTCTTTCTCCATTACACTCCAGCCTCTACCTCCTCAAGACTATGGAACATAGGGCTTGAAATGAAATTGAAGACAACCTATTGTCAGAGCTGATCACCAGTAAGAGGTTGCGGGAAAGGAAAACCCCAAATTCTGCCACAGAAATATCAATTCTCATTTGCTATCCAACCAACACTTACCAATAAGATTGTCCACACCCTAGGAGTCCATAGATGCCAGAAACACTATGATGGATGCTGAAGGCTGTCACTTTAGTTGTTCTCTTGATATCAGTGTTGCTGAAAACAAACTCAAATGCAGACCGCTGAAATGTATCAAACCGAGTTGTATGACTAGCATCGAAAATATGTTCATATTTATTTTGAATATCACTGAAACACAAGCAAGAATAAGAGGTCATGTGGACTTAAGAAAACTTGTTTTTAGAACCCTGAATAAGCTAATCTGAAGTTTTCAAAATGTTAATATAGAGGAAACATGGATAGATTTGTGATCCAAACAGGCCAAAATTCTAATCCTGCCTCTGCAATCTGAGATATTTTATTTTAATTATAGTACCTATTATATAGTACTGATTATAGTACCTATTTTCTTTATATTTTAAAATAAGAATGATACTACCTGTGTAATGGAGTTCCTATGAAGAATATATATATCTATATATATATATATATATGCACACATACACACATACATGTATATTGATAAATGATGTATATAACATGTCACACATTGTTTTCCACATAGTATACTTCCTATCAGAATGGATTCCTTTTTAAGCTGTAAGGTCCCTTCCTCCCCACTGTGTTCAAGGAACTATAACAGGGAATGCAATGACAAATTAAATAGTATCCAAGAAGAATCAATCTGGTGACACAATAGACATAAAAACATAATAATACACTCTGATAAGTACTATAATAGAAAAATGTAAAAAAAATTAAAAGATATGAGAACAAGGGAAGGTTTCTTTTTCCATGCCCCTAAAAGAAACTCTGAAAATTATTTCCCACAGAAACATATTCCTGGTGACTATTCAGTTAATGATAATAGTGATGATGCTGTTGTTGATGATGATGATGAAAATGAAGTTTATGATGATGACAATAATGATAAAGATAGTTTACATTTATTGCATATTTGCTATGTTGTCGGAACTCAATTTGCATATATTACTTGATCTTCACAAAATTCTAGTGAGAAATAAAATTTCTAACTTGTAGAAATTCGCAAAGTTACATGGGTAGCATGGGGGGAGCTGGGACTTGGTACAGTTCTGTCTGATTGAAAAACTCAAATTCTTAACCACGATAAGCCATGTTCTTTCCAGAAATTAATTAATGAATGGTAATTAGGTTCTATTTGAACTATGGTTCATTTGAATTTAGATAGGGTTTTGTGAGTATATTGAGCACCTTTTCCTGCTCTATCCTATTTTAGCACCCTAAATGGGATTTTGGGAAAACCACTTGAAACTCATTGCTTGCCTTTATCACTTGCCTAATTTTTAGGTCTGGTCAGTTACTTCAGGATTTCTTTCCTGTGAGAAAGTGTTGGGAGTCAGATGCTCCAAATGGGGAAACTCATCAGCAAGGATGTAAAATAAGGTACTTTAAAAACAATAAATAAATTAAAAACAAAAAGCATCCTTTCTTTTTGGAATTTGATTTTTTCCTGCATAGAGCCTTTGGAGAAATTTCTTTGGTGATGGTCTTTTGTGGCAAATCCTCGCTGGTTTTGACAATTTTTGAATTTTGAAAATTTTGTTAAAATATAATTTAGTGTGCATTTCTGAGGGTTTAGTTTGGCTTGTGAAGTTAAAATTGATTTTTCTCAACATGCTAAACTTATTATTGCAAATGTATATTGCTATTGTCCAGACACCATTTCTACTCTTAAAATGTTCATTCCTTTGAGGCATTATTTTTTTCCCTCTGGCTACGTTTAAGATACATTCCAAAGGTTCCCTAAAGAGTAACTAGGTTTGGATTTTCTTTCTGTCTTTTTTAAAATTAATTTTGATTTGGATTCACTGTATTTCCTCTTCTGAGTTTTGATATAATAATTTCAAGGAATTTCTGAAGCATGACTTCAAATTTTGCAACTCTATCTTCTGTATTATTTCCTTCTGGAACTCTGATAATATTTATGGTAGGCATCACTACTCCATTTTCTTTCATCTTTTAATCTCAGTATCTCTGTGCTTCATTTGGGATAATTTTTTTAGATCTACCTTCTGGCTCATTAGTTCTTAGCTAAATCAGGTCTATTACTTAATACATCCACTGGATCTTAAATTTTAAAGTAATTTATTTATAGAAAACATTTGGTTCTTATAAAAACATTTCCGTTCATCTGTATAGTATCTATTGATGTTCTTATAGTTCTTGCATGTTCATGTTTAAAAAATCATCTATCTGGTCATATTCCTGGGGTCTTTACTTTCAAAAATTTTATGAAGCATAGGGGAGATTCCTATTGAAATTATTTTGATTTGGTTTTGCTAGGCTACTGGGAGAAATATCAAATCAGTACTACAATGAACTATTTCTTTTTAATTCAGAAAAATAAGAATTTGAACTTAGTAATGGATTTAGGCTGCTTTGTGTATACACATATTCATTGAAGACTTTTTTTCCTTCTCACCTTAACAAAGGTAAAAAGACAGTATTATTTATCATCTCATTTTACCGTCAAATATTTTCTCTTGCCTACACTTTCCCTGAGCACGTAGGCTTTTTGGGGTGATGGTGGTGGTGCTGTTGGAGGGAACAGTGACTTTATGCAGAGTTTCTATTCCAGCTCCCATTTGGAGCAGGCTCAAGCATCACCTTTCTTTTACCTGTGTAATGTTTCAAAGCCAAACTCTGGTTAATGTACATGTCTAACAGACCAGGGAAGCCTTCAGCACCAGTTTGCTTCTCCATTTGCTTCTGTCATGGTTCTGGATGGCTAAGGGGTTCTTACGGTGTTATCTACTGAGGAGTTTTATTTCTATTTATTTATTTTTAAAGATTTATTTATTTATGTAAACAAGAAGTGGGGTGTAGGCCAAAGGTGTGGGGTGGTGAGAGGATTCACCAGAGAGAGTGGGGAGCAGAACAGGCAGATCTACTGAAGTACACTGCAGAGGGAGCAGCGGGCGAGGCAGGAGAGGTCTGCTGCGCCATGTGGGAATCTCCCAGCTGGCTATCAAACTCATCTGCAGTGGCTGCGGAGAGCTTCATAGTGCTGCGCTTAACACGTTGAGCCACCAGGGAGGCCCTACTGAGGAGTTTTAAAGAAGAATTTTACGAGCACACTTAGCTGTTTTGTTCCCAGAAAAATTGAGAATACCTGGAATTTCATAACACTGAACAAGGAAGTCAGCACAATAGTTTTCAACTTCTTTTTTAGCTGTTATATTTACAGCTATATTTATATTATATGTTATGAAATATAAACAAATAGATTTAACAGGACAAATTTACTATGGGGGTTATGGGGCTTGGAGACTTAACGCTCCACTTGTTTCCCACCACCCTCCCACCTATTGTAAGAAGAAGCTAGGATCCAGGTAGGATCATAGAAATATGTCTCCAAGTTCTTCAAGTTCATATTACAAAGACATATTTGGGAAATACCCCATTTTAAAGCAGGGGACTACCCATTATCATCTGTGAATGTTAGGACTTTTCTGTGCCTCTGGACCATCTTACTGTGAGCCTAACTAGCTCCCTCTGGGGGTGTTACATCCTGGCTGTTGGCACACCTTGTCTGAAAGTTTGAAAGGGATGACAATTCCATTTTGAGGAGGCATATCTTACAGGATATCTGGGCACTGAAGACAAGAAAAAGTGTTTTGCAAAGGAAGGAGCCACTGTAAAAGGCTTGTGGATATCTGCTCTCTGCACTGTCGATAGCTTTCCATTGCAATGAAAAAACAACATGGATATCAAGATTTACCTGCATTTTATTTCTATCAAATCAATATAAAAAGATGAGGCTAAAAATTCTGCTGCTTCTGTGGAATGAGAATGAACCATGTTTTACAGTAATGCCAATAAGATGAGCAAAAGAGCAAACGCTGAGTTTTTATTTAGGAGCTCAATCCTAAATGGGGTGTGCATAACATATCAAGTATTGAGACACACTGCAGTTGTAAGACAAGTTGGTTAGTGAGACATAAGAAGGATCTTTTACTCTCAAGGAGACTGGCTACTTCATACATTCCATTGAGTCAATAGTAACCCAATCCGCTTAGGACTTATTTTAACACTGAATTAATCAATGTCAAGGTGTAAAGTGGATGCCTAAAAACAACATGGTGGCTCTCTCCAGAACAAAGGTTTTGTGAATCCAGTCAAAATATCTAAGAGAAAACTCAATCTTTACTATCTTTGCTTCCTGCTATTTCCCTGTCTCCCCTATACTGTTCCTGGATTGCTAAAATTGATTCCACACCCTACCTTCTCTCAGTCTCACTTGCGTTAATTCTGTAGTATCTCTTTGTCAATGTAAGCAATTACTGGTGGTTTGATTAAAGCAATAGGTAATTCAGAAAGTCTAAATCGAAATGCATTTTCTCAAGAGAAACTAAATAATATAGACAATCTTTAATATGATTTAACAAATCAAAACTTTTTTTCTGAAAAACCACAATAATAGGAAGAATAAGAGTTACATAAAGATTCGATACTATATATATTCTATATATATATATATATAGCATTTTATTTACTGATTGAGCTGGAAAAGCCTCAATTAATGACCACTAGCCTTCTCTTCTTCATCTTTTCTATTTCTGGAATTTAAGACTAGTATTTCTTTGTCATACTTATAACCTTTATTTTAATCCTCAAGGTATTGTCACACGTGCTTTGTATTGAATCATTCTCACCAGGTTCCCCCTCCCAAGCAGCTGGATTCAGTGCTTTGAGCACCTCAATTTTAACTCAGTGAGCCTCTTCTTTTCAGAGTCCTTCCTTGATGCTTACTGGGATATTCTTATCCTGGGATGACTTAAAAATAAAGTAGAAAAACAAAGGAAACACCAGCTGGAAATTGAGACATTTACAGTATCATCAAATCCCATCAGACACGAGCTTCACACTGTCCCTCTCACGGTGTCAGTTTCTTTGTGACCTTTAACACTATCTCAATTGATATCTTTCATTTGCTTGCTTATTTATAGTCTGTGAAATTCTGCTAGAATGGAAACTCTGAGTTGGACTTTTGTCTGTTCTCTTCTTCTTCTGGAACACCTATGCCTATAAAAAGTCTCATCTTGGGGCCAGGGCTCAAAAATCGACTGAATGAATGAATATTTGGGGGAAGATGAATGAGGGCCAGGAACTCACTTTAAATATGAAAGATGTGGTGGTATTATTGAATTATTCTGCCAATAGAAAGTTGCAAACACACATTGGGTAGTTTAATCAATTTGATTTGGAAACTAGTGAATGTACTTTTCACAAGGTGTTAATATTTGTCACCTTCCTTCAAAAATATGTAAATAATGGGACATGAAATGAAAGGTAGACACATTTCCGCTAATGATCTCAGGCTCTGTAGATATGTCTTACAGAAATCATAAACGTGATAAATAGAAGTATCCCCTCTTTTAAATCCTGTTTGAATAATAGGTACATGGACTAAATCTTTAAGTGAAGAGAGAACTAAAGGGAAAAGGGACTGAAAATTAAAATGCAAAAAGGCAATTAGACACACACATACGATCCCATCATAATCTTCATTTTTCACCCGTTACACTTGAAATATAAATGTTTGGAATTGCATATGGTATTCTGTCTTAAGGAATGATAACATTAATGATTATAATAATAACATAGAGCATATAAATTATATTTCACACATATCAATTTATACAGGTATTACTGCTGTTTTATATGAAAAGTGATAGATTAAGGGAGGTTTTCTACCATGAAGCCTTGTAAACCCAACAGTTAGAGCTCTACTTGTCTCATGCTTTCTATTTTAAAGCTTTCTAGTAGAAAACTATCTGGGCACATTCACTATCTTTTATTTGTTGCACGTTGCCTTATGTTTTTTGAGTCTCCAATATGTACAAAAAGCATAAAATCACTTTTGCTTTTAAATTATAGAGGCCATATCTTTGGGGATCTATCCTTTACTTCCTCTTTCATGGTTCCCACTACCGTTTAGTGTCTGACAACCCTCCAATCTTTATCTTTAATTCATACCTCAGTCCCAGTTTTATGCCTATATGTCAGTTCATTTTGTGTGTGGTTTCCTCCTAAAACATTGCATATCTTATACTTAAGTCATTAACCATTCTCAGAAACCTACCTTCTTATTCAAATTTGCTGATCAAACCATTTTTTAACTTTCTTTAATTATTTTAGCTTTAACTTTTTAAGTTAAAGTTAAAAACTTTATTTTTTTAAAGGCTTTATTCTATGTAGAGGAACTGGGTCAAGGCCAGAGGTGTGGGGCAGTGAGAGGGTTCACCAGAGACAGAGTGGGGAGCAGAACAGGCAGATCTACTGAAGCACACTGCTGAGGGGAGCAGGGGACCGGACAGGAGAGTTCTGCTGCGCCATGTGGGTCAGCTCCCTGGCGGGGGGATTGAACACAGGCTGATGAGGCAATAGTGCCAAGAGTTAACCCCTTGGCCACCAGAGAGGCTTAAAGTTAAAAACTTTAAGTTAAAAACTTACCTTTTTAAATTTCTTAACTTTAATTCCAAATTGCATCAGAATAATTGGAGAAACCTAAGAATACATTCATAGAGGAGAGATGCCACTAGCACTTCAGGAATGGTAAGGGTTTCAGAAGATTGGCAGTGAAGTCCAGCATATAGGATGCCTCTGTAGCTCCCCCATGTTTTAGGGAGAATTTATAAAACAAAGGTGTTTATCTAGAAGAATGAGAAGCTGCCACTAGAGATCTGAGGAGACAGTATCTGGAAGAAGGAGCAGGATGTGAACAAAACTCAATTGAGAATTACTTCAAATACCACTTCTGGGTCAATCCCCTCCTTCTGGAGTATCTGACTGCCAACACTCTCACAGGAAAAATCTCCTGAAGTGACTGTCCAGACATAAAACTTAGGAAAGTGCTAAAGGAAGATAAAAGTAATGAGGAACTGTCTTCCTCAGAGAATAGTCATCACACCCCCTGCCTGGCCTTCAACCAACCCTACTTAAGGAAATAAACGTTTTGCTTTCAGAGTTAACAAAAGATTTTAAGCTGAAAAAGCCTACCAAGTGCTCGGAAGAATAATGAAAATCTAAATCCAAGAAATAGATGAAAACAGATTAAAATGCAGTGAGGCTACTACCAGCATCAGCAGCGAAGGGACTTGAATCAAGGGAGCAACAGCCCAGCCAAGGAAAAAAATGCCCTGAATCTCGTCTGACCTCAGCCAAAACATAACTCAAATGTGAGGATGAGATAAAGATGTTTTGCCTATGCTAGGGAGGCAACTTTCCATCCACAAACTTTCTTAAGGAGTTATTTGTGAATAGCTTCTTATAAAACTAAAAATATACCCAAGGAAGAAGACGTAGGTTATAAGGAATATTACAGAATAAGACATCTGTAAATTTTATGGCAGCCTAGATGAATACTAATACAATAGTGGTGAATCTTAAAACAACCTTTAAATAATTATTTGTGAAAATGTTGAGGCAATACAAAATTGTAACAAAATGACTATAACTCCAGATGTTTTCAGCAACATGAAATGATTGGGAATGAGAGAGAAATAACAGGAAGCTAAGCATTTGTCTTGGTTTGAGGGACACTCTGTTTTCTTTCCCTAGACTTAATAAATCACCACACTCTGGCTGAGTAACAATAACAAAAATTTATTCTTTCCCAGTTCTGGGGGTCTGAAGTACAAATTCATGTTGTTGTGGGTTGGTTTCTTTCAGAAACTGAGGGATAAAAATGTTCTATGGTTTCCTGGTAGTTGTTTGTGATAGACATACAGTCCAGAAATGCCTGGACTTGTACTTGCATGTTCCTTCCCTCAGTGTGTTTTTCTTAGTCTATAAAAAGCTCCAAAGTTTGGATTAAGACCCCATCCCAGTCCAGTATATCATTTTGATATTATTAAGTGATTTACATTTACGAAGAGACACTTTTTCCAAATAAGCTTATATTCACAGATAGAGGGCACATTAGAGGTCTCTTGGTCTTGGATGTCACATTTCAAACTCTACAATGTATTGACAATTATTGAAAAATAAAGCCAGGCTCAGAGTAACTGCTATGAATCAAGTACCATGTACTTGACATATATCAACCAATATAAACTTCCCCTTAGCTCTATGAAGTCTATGCTATTATTTTCACTGTAATGATAAGGAAAGTGAGGCACAGATAGTTTAAGTCAGTTGGTCCATATTACACAGGTAGTGAGTAGTTGAGTGAGGGTTACAATCTATGCATTTGTCTCTTGAGTTTATACTCTTAACTGCTATGCTTGTTAAATTTAAATGGTACAAATTAATTTATACTAGAAAAGAGGTAGAGTTTATAATATCCGAACAATTAGAAGGAATTAAAAGAAGAGATAGCATGCAGAGAAAGTGAAAGCTAGATGGTTGGTATCGATTAAATTAAAAGATGGAAATTTTAAGAACAAAAATAATTTAAAATAAATTCCTGCAGTGTATTATTCAAGAGACAGATAAAATAAGTGACATGAAAATATGGGAGGTAAAGTAATAGAGATATTACTGTCACATTTTAATATAACTGAATTGTTACAATATTCTTCATAGATTGGATAGGGAATATTCTTTGAATGTATACCAGCTCAATTATTTTCTAGGTTCAGAATCTTTCAATGACTTCTCATGGCATTTTTTGATGTTGTTAATTATTTTTTTAACTTTTATTTTATCTTTATTGAGGTAACAAGAATTTACAGCACTGGATATGATTTAGGAGAATAGGTTCACAACTCCTCAGCTGTGTGTTCCCACTCCACCCCACCATTCAAGTTCCTAGGTTCCTTTACCCCAAGTCATTGGTTCCCTCCTTCCTTTGTTACCACTGCCAAGCTTCCTCTCTGTCTTTGAAATCTGCAGTCATATTTCTAGGGTCTGTTTTGATTTAATATGGTAAATTCCTTTGTTTTATTTCTCTATATTCCCTATGTGAGTGAAATCATCCTGATTTTGTCCACCTTCTTCTGACTTTTTAAATTTTGTATAATCCCTTCCCCTTGTGTCCATGTGCTCAGAAATGAGAAGAGTTCAACTCTTTCTACAACTGAATAATATTCCATTGTGTATATGTATCACATATTTTTAATCCACTCCCCTGTCATGGGGTATTTGGGTTGTTTCCATAATCTAGCTGTTATAAATAATACTGCAATGAACATAGGAGTGCATAGATACTTTCAAATTAGTCAGTTTGTATTCTTCACATAGATACCTAGGAGTGGAATTGCTTAATAGTATGTTAGATCTATTTTTAAAATTTTATGGAATCTCCATATTGTTTTCCAAAGGAGCTAAACCAGTCTGCATTCCCATCAAAAGTGTATGAGGACTCCTCTTTCTCTATGTTATCTCCAACATTTGTAGTTTTTGGTGTTTCTGATATGGACCATTCTCACCAGAGTGACGTGGTATCTTAGAGTGGTTTTGATTTGTATTTCCCCATTCATATGTGATGATGAGACTTTTTCATGCACGTGTTGTCTGTATGTTTGTCTTCTTTACAGAATTGTCTTATTTAGTCTTCTGCCCATTTTTGATTGTGTTCTTTGTTTTCTTCAAGTTAAGCTATATGGATTCTTTGTAGATCTTAGGTATTAGCCCCCATTTCTCACTGCATTTCAGTAAAGAAAAACAATGCCTTTAGTGCCTACAAAATCTCAGATCATCTGATTGATCCTTGCCTCATGTCCTCTTTTGTCCATATCCCTCACTCACTCTGTTTTGAGTTACTGCTAATTTTGTTCCCCACATTTGTTTGGGGCCTTTGGCACTGTCACTCTCTTGACTTCTTCCAATTCACCATCTAATTCTAATGTCAAAAATCACTTATTCAGTGATACCCCCTCACATTATCTAAAATGACCCACCATTATGCTCTAGCACTTTGCCTTAAGTGTTTCCTCCCAAATACTTCAGCTACTTGACATTATTTGTTTCTAAATGTCATTTACAATTACTCAGGAAGTAATCAAATTTACACCATCATTATTTAACACAAATCGTCCTGCAACAGCACTGCAATAATCCATGCATCCAATAATCCAGAAAGTCTTATATAGGATGGTGCCTAATGTTGGCCCTTGAAGATGAACCAGGTATAAGCTCTAAATTGAGAAAATAATGGTAATTCATGGGTACATCTCTAAAAACTGAAATATATGGAGAGCAGTTGAGATATTACTGACAGTTTCATTTATACCATCAAACCTCACCAACACTAAATATAATCTATGTTACTGTTTAGATTGACTCTGCATCTTTCTCCCCATTGCTTTTTTCCTGGAAGTAAGTCAAAGTGCTCTCCTATTCTCCAGTTTCTATTTGGGAGGGGCAAAGATGGGCAGTGATTCTAGCTGAGGGATAAAGCACTCCTATGTGGTTTCTTTATACTCTGACTACACCTTTGTAAATCATCCTTTTATTAAACTATGCTCAAATTAGTTTGAAAGTGCCATTTGTTTCTTACTGGGACACTAACTAATACACATGCATTTCCTTTGAGAATTTTCAGATGCCAAGAGTAATACTTCATTTTTCCCTCCATAATTATTAATTGAATGTCTACCTTGTGTCAGTGAACAAAGTAGAGGAAAAGCATTGCCCTTGCAAAGTTTACATTCTGGCTGGTGATGACAATGAACAAAATAAATGTGCCAAATTATACGAGGCATAGCAATAAGTATGACGAAGAAAAATAAAATGGGGGCAGGCTAACAATGGTGGAAGATTTTTAAACTTCAAGTAGGCTGGTCAGAGAAAGGTCCTCTGGGAAATTTACAAAAGCAGCAAGGGAGCCACAAAAGCATCAAGGGAAGCTGTCATGAAGATTTCTGGTCATAGAGTATGGCAAGCAGAAAAAATAGCAAATGAAAATGGCCCAAGCCAAAAGTGAGTATGGTTTGCTCAAGGAGGCCAGTGTGATAGATTCAGGGTAAGTCAGGCAGAAATAGAGGTGAGAGAGACCGATCCTATAGGAGAAAAAGGCCACCAAAGACTGTGAGTTTTATTTAGTGTAGAGAAAGGAGAACACTGAGGATCTGGAGCTATGACACAATCTGACATTTTTGTTGCTACTGTTGCATTTTCTTATGTATGATAGTGTGTGTGTGTGTGTGTGTGTGTGTGTGTGTGTTAGAATAATGGAGGACAAGCAAATATATGAGGAATATTTAAAGAGTAAATAATAATCTAGGCAATTGATAGTGATAGTTTAAATCAAGTTAATGGCAATGGAATTGTTGACAAAATGGTTGGAAATCGGTTCAAAATATCTTTCAAAAGTAGAGTCAACATAATTTTCTAATTGATGCATACTCTCAATATATGTCTTGAGTACTTACTATTGGCTAGGCATTACATTAGGTGCCTGACATAGAACAGTGAACAAAACGAAGATCTCTACTCCTATAAAATTAAAAGTATAAGATACTGTTGCGTCGGGCAACACCACACTGCACACGGGAGTTGTGGAACGGGCTACATAATGCAGGATGTTGCTCAATGAGTGAGACCTGGCCTTTTTATTTTCAGAATTATTATACAACATCAGTCACAGAGGTTAGGAGGACAAGGAGAAAAAAATGGGTAAAACTAAAGGATGTGTTTGTGTCTTTAGGGGCTTCGGGGGGCATGAGTCTGCTAACTGGATAATTCCTATCTGTTTGGCCACCAAATGTTGTAATTGGAATTATATTCCAGACCCTCAGGTATGGTTCTAATCTTATCAACAAGGCTTTCCACTGATCAGCTTCTGGGGTCCCTTGTCGTGCACTGGTCCTCGGCGCCCCCTGGGCATTCCTGTCATATCTCGTGATGCACAAGTCAGGAGTACATTTTATGCACCTGTCGTTAGCCCCCTGGGCTTTCCTGGTCATACCTCATGGTGCATAGCCTTCCAGAGTGATCAAGCTTTCTATTCTTCGTTGATATGAAAAATACCTTGTAAGGTTTTTCTATGACTAATTAATTGGGCAGTTCTGACCTTGTATAGGAATGCAGAACTGTAGATCACAACTGGTGGTCAAACAGGCTGCTTAAGTTTAGCAGACCCACAGTATACATGTTGTAAAGAGTAAACAAAACAAATAGAGCATATGGTTGGTTAATTATTATTAGGTACCATGAAAAAAATGTAAAAAAAGGCTTGGGTAAAACAGGGAAACAGCTAAGTTAAAATAATAAATGGTGAGACGTGCCTCTTTGAGTAGGTGACCTTTGGGTAAACACGGGAAGTGAGGAAATCAGCCAATCACATATTTGAAGGAGAGAGAAGATCTAGAACAACTGCCAGAGGGTCAGGACATCCCTGGGGGCTTGTGGAATCACAAGAAGGCAGGTGGGACTGGAACAGATCAGTGGTAGACAAGATATCCAGACAGGACCCCAGAGGATTAACAGGTTATCAACTAAACAAAGCCTTGTCAATTTCTGTAAGGACATGTTCCTAAACTCAAGTAGCAGGCAATGAGTCACTGCAGGGATTTGTGTGGTGTGGTAAGACCTAACTTTTCATTTCAGAGTATTATTCTCATTGCAGTTTTTAAATGAGTTCTGCTTTGACGCCAAGTAGAACTTATGTAAGGTGGGATATGTGTAAAAGGGATGAGGCAAGGACAAAGTTGCCATTTAAAGACCTGGAAGTTCTGGGAGTAAAGTAGGTTATAAGGAAGTTTGTGTGAAGTTAGGGTCCCAGTGCTGGACATAGTAAGACTAAAATGACAATTAGAGTTTTGCTCTTCTACACTTTATTTTTTCCCATGTATAGTCTCTTCTGGTCATTCCATAGCAGTAAGTTATTTAACAGATGAGTTTGAAAAAAGCAAGTTCATATGCTCAACTTAGCCACATTATTCTCTTACTTGGGGAATGACTTGCAGGAAAAAAAAAGTGATCTCTAATTCTGTATTTTGTAGTTAAGAGTTTAGCCACCAATGAAGGCATTTCAACAATTGTGTTTCACTAGATGAATATATTTAGATCTTTGATGAAGTTAGTAAGTCTTATTTGTTACAGCTGCACTGATACTTTCTCCAAAGAGCCTTATATGGAACGAAAATGATGATTTGAATTTTCATATGATAATCTCCATGTCAATCTGTCAATTCTTCTGAAATTTGGGGTGCGTAGTGAATGATATTATTCCTCTTCTGCAATTTAAAGATTTTTAAAAATGAATATAAAGTGAATTTTATGCTAAAGATTATTATTAAGAGGCACACTTCACATCCAAATCTTCTCAATTTTGAAGGTAAAATTGAATTTGACCTTTAAGTAAAGATCAATTCCACCAGGTAACCAATTTGGACTGATTCCACTAGAAATCACCTAAGAGTATTCTGGCATTGTAAATGGCCATTAAAAGCCATTGGTGCTATAATTCTTTTAGAAACAGATAGTTATGTGAGAGTCATATGATGGTTATTGCTTTATGATTTAGATATTATTTAATGAACAGTTGGAAATATCTATCAAGCCTAACTTGACAAAAGAGGACAGAGAGGACCTCCATCTCAGCCAAGACTACTTGGGAAAAAGTGCTATAATTTCCAAAAGCATACCCTTCAAAATGACAATAATAGCATATTATCCATTTGCTTTACATCTTTCACTTAAAATAATCAAAACTCTTCGCAGTGCTTGACTTTATTGTTATGTGTTAACTGGAGTCACAGCTATAAATTGTCAGAACTTCCCATCACCATCATCAGAGGTCACTCTAGGTGAGGGGTTTTAACCTGCTTTGTGCCATGGATCATTTTGGCAGTCTTCCAAAACCTTCTCAGAATAATAGTTTTAAATACATAGAAATCCAAGGTAAAAATCACCGAAATATAGTATGTTATTTTATTTTTTTAACAATTTATTTATTTATGCATACAAGCAGGGGTACAGGCCAGAGGCTTTGGGTGGCGAGAGGGTTCATCAGAGACAGAGTGGGGCAGGTCAGAGTGGAGCAGAGCAGGCAGGTCAACGGAAATACACTGCTGAGGGGAGCAGCGGGCGAGGCAGGAGAGGTCTGCCGTCATGTGGGGATCTCCGCGGCCAGGCGACGAACTCGTGTTGCTGCGGCCGACAGCTCCAGAATGCAGCACTTAACCTCTGCGCCACCAGGGAGGCCCCCAAGTATGTTATTTTAAATAGACCAACTTATCTCATTTTGCTTATTTGCTTATTCAAAATTTTCAGATTTTTTTCAATAAAAATATAATTTCTTTATTATTAACCATTGACTTATCATGTTTTTACTTTATCTGCATTGCTCAGGAAATGTCACAAAAATTACTTAGTTGAGAAAAGTCTCATGACTGGCATAAACAAACAACTCTTTGATTCTTTGTATGTGCTTATAGTCTTATTGATCCAAGTCTCTGTAAAATATATCACTCGTAGTTTATGATTTATATAAAACATTATTGTTTCTATGTCTTCCTCCAATCATGTACCATTTACATGTATTTGTTGGTTTAACCCACGTTTGTTGAACACATTATCATCAATTTAGTTGTTCAACATGCTAGGAATTCTGCTCTGAAAAAGACAAAATTAAAGAAAATATGGCAAGGGAAGAAGGGTAAAGGCAATTTCTTTCTAAAACCTGAGTCAGAGGCCTCCTTGGTGGGGCAGCGGTTAAGCACTGCGCTGTGGAGCTGTTGGCACCGGTGACACAAGTTGAATGCCCAGCCGGGGAGATTCCCATATGGTGCGGCAGACCTCTCCTGCCTCACCTGCTGCTTCCCTCAGCAGTGTATTTCAGCTGATCTGCCTGTTCTGCTCCCCACTCTGTCTCTGGTGAACCCTCTCACTGCCCCATGCCTCTGCCCTGTACCCCAGCTTGTATGCATAAATAAATAAATATTAAAAAAAAACAAACCTGTGTCACAACATCTTTCCTGGATTCTTCTAGCTTCTGGTGATTTTCTGACAATCTTGGCATTCTTCACATGCAGCTACAGCACTTCATGTTGTCCTCTCATTGTGTTCTGCTCTCATGTTGTCTTTTATAAGGACAATAGCTGTAATGGACTGACGGTCCATCCTACTCCACTATGACTTCATCTTCCTTCATTGCATCTTCAGTGACCTAATATCCCAATGAGGTCTCATTCTTGTTTGTGATGTTAGGACTTCCACATATATTGGGGAGTGGGGGCCACCATTAAAACCCACAATGGTCGTTTCTAGAATTCACAAAAATTAATGTAGCAATTATGCAGAGTAGAAAGAATTGAGGTTCCAAATTTAAACCACTAACTAACTTTTGGCATTGTCATCTGTTTTATTGTTGATGGTAAGGATGTTACTAAAATGGCAAGACTCATTTTTCTCATTCATAAAATGGTGGTATCACCTACTTTGCATAATTGTTTTGAAGATGGAAATGATATAAACAAAATGGGAGTGCACAGAAATTCATATTCCTGTTCAATTTTAATTACTATTTTTAACATTCCAAAGCTAAACATAAGACAAAACAGGAAGGCATTGTCAGTTGTTCATTCTTAGGGGGAAAAATGTAGGTCTTGACTCAGAAGTTTTACTGAATTTAAATAGATCTGTTCTTCTATTTCAAGTTCAGAATTCTAAATTAGAAATGTTTTCTGATATACTTATATTGCAATCAATCCTACTAATGACAGGAAAACTTCAAGAACCACCAAAAAATTTAAAAAAAAATCGCTTCGTTGATCTGAAAGATAGTCACTATAGCTGCCAAAGAGAGGTTGGCATTTCTCAGAGAATACTTGTCTTGAAGTTAAAGCCATGGACTGTAATTAAGAACATACTTTTCAATAAGACCTAGGCTGATTACCCAATATAAATTATGTCTACCCAATAATCTCTCACAGCAGCTTGCCCTTTCCTTTGTAGCATCTATCACATGTTATAATTAAATATTTAAGTCTGTGATATTTGTCTACTGTCTGGTTTCCATGCTAGATCTTAAGTGTCTAGGTAATAGGGACTAGGTCTCTAGCTGCAAACATAGTGATTGTCACATAGAAAGTGTTCGATAAATATCACCTTAATGAATAAATGGATGAATAAAAACACTATCACTCTCTCCAGACATTCCATTTGATAGATTTGTCTTTAGCAAGTGTACAGTAAATTGTACATATATTTTCATGTCCATTGCATAGATAAATCCATGAAAAATTGTTGAACCAAATACTTTAAAATTTCCATCAACAACCTATCTTGAATATCAAAGATATCTGTTACTTTGTATACTCCTTTTTATCTTTCCATATCTTTATATTGAAATATAATTGATCAAAAACTATACAAACCAGGATAAGTAAGGATACACAAAGTAAGAATGAGTAAGAAAAAATAAACAAGATATAGATGAAAGCAAAAGGTAAATTGAGCCCAAGTCCAAAGAAAAGATCATTAAAGGGAAGTGTAAAGGAAGAAACAGTGTGAGTACATAAATAGACCGAATTAAATATATATATATATATATATATATGTATATGGAACATTAGCATTTTCAGAATTTGAACCAAATTTCCATGCTCTAGAATGTTTTTCATTGTCATGCTTGTTGGTTAATGTTCCTTGTGAATATCCATCTTGTACTTCTGGCCTCTGGCCTCCTTCACCTAGAAACCCTCAATCTGCCTGTCACTAGCTTCTTTTTTTTTTTTCCTCAAAGACTTATTTATGAATACGAGAGCTGGGGTGTAGGCCAGAGGTGTAGGATGGTGAGAGGATTCACCAGAGACAGAGTGGGGAGCAGAACAGGCAGATCTACTGAAATACACTGCTGAGGGGGCAGCGCGCGAGACAGGAGAGGTCTACTGCATTATATGTGGGTCAGCTCCCTGGCCGGGATCAAACTCATGCCACAATAACTGGTGGTAGCTTGATAGTGCTGAGACTTAACCCCTTGTGCCCCCAGGGAGGCCCCTACCTGTCACTAGTTTCTTATTGTACTTGACTCTCAGTATCCCAGCGAGGTTCCAATTTCTTCAGTACAAATTCCCATTATATATTTTGAAGAAGATGAAATCCAGGGGCTAAGAGAAATGTAATTTAAAACAACTAGGGACAGCTGTGGAGAACACAATCTTTCTATAACATTACAAGGTCTGTGGTCTGTTGCTTTGTTTGCTCCAGTATTTCAAATAGTGCAGTTATCCATAAAACTCAGTCAGACCATGTCTACCCGATCTGACTGGGTCATCTTGTACGCTGGCCATCCCACCTCCCTGTGGGATTGCCATGAACCAATATCTAACTGTTACAGTATTTGCATCTCACAAATCATTTACCTTTCTAAGACATTCACATCTCTTAAATGTCTTGTCATCCACTTGAATGACCAGTCTTCATTTATTTCCTTTTCTTACTAATTCTCCATCTTTATTACAAAGTTAGGTTATGGTCTCAATCTTTTTTTTTTATTTAATATATATATTTTATTGTTATTTATGTCTTTTACATTTTGTATTCCCCTTGGGTAGCCCACCACCAACTCACCCGCGATCCATCTCCATGGTCTCAATCTTTTTGCCTGATTTTGTTCTTTCCAGTTGATCTTTATTACAACTTGGTCTCCTAATAGTCAACTTTCTTAAGTGGCAGCTGATGTTTTCACATGCTTGCAAAACATCTCAAAGTATGTGTACTGAGTCCAACTACCTCTAACAAAGAAACCACAAACAATAACAAAACCTCCACTTCAAGGCACATGCCATCTAAGTCACTCTATACTCCTTTTTCTTGATATCATCCACACAGATCTGGGTTAATCCTTTTTAACTAAAGACTTTGGGCCATAGTCCACACTTTAACCTTCTACTTGAAATCCTACCATCGTTCACTGTGGCTTCTAGGTCAGAAGGAATAAGCACCCATTACTGGCAAAAGTCACAACTTTACTGCCACTTAGACTTTGTCCTCATGAAGAAAAGTCTTAATTTCTGAAATAATTAACTCAATGATGTACCCCTCTCCAAACTCCCATTCCTCCAACTCCTGAACTCAACTCTTTCTACACCACTTACCCCACATAGTCACTTCTTCCAAAGCTGTGACTGACAGCACCTTCATATTACCATGGGACCTCTAAAAATATGTGATGCCTATTGTCTCATCAAAGATCAATTGTGTCAGAACCTTTGAGAATCAGATTTAGACTCTGGTGTAATATAAGAGCATCCCAAGTTCTAAGCAGACATGTTAACTTCCACTGCCCTGGGGATACTTATGTCTCTACCTTTCTCTTTTGGATGCCTTTCCCATCTAGCTTGGATTTCAGATCTCTTCACTTTAAATTAGCCTTTTGTCAACACAGTTTTTCTGTGATCCACTCCCCTGTTTTCAACTGGCCAAGTTTAAGCCTTCCTTTGAAACTACTGCTTTGAACTTGTAGCACTACTAAAGGAAAAACGTTAAATCCTGGGTAGAATTGTCACTAATTTGAAGTCACTTATAAAAATTCTCATGGTTATCGTTAAATCCTACTATGTGCCTTATAAACTCACTTTTGGTTTTTTCTATGACACTTTTATCAAACTATCTCCTTTTGCTTCAAATTTCTAACCCCATCAGCTCAGCCATCTCTCACAGATATCTGTATATGACAACCTTGCAATAAGTAAAAAAATCTTTCATTTGAAACTTCCTGAACTTGAAATTGACTTAGCTTCAAAAATACACGTCTATGCACAAGTTTCACCTTTTCCTATTATGATGTAAGAAATGTCCTTCATCCTCTCCAAGACACTTCTCAACTTGTTTACACAATCTCTTTGGCTTCTTCTCAAAGATTGTGCTTTGTTCATAGGTTACTTATCCATACATAATTCTTCTAATGAAACCAGTCACAGCCTGGAATTGAACTTTAAGTCTTCACTAATTGAATGAGTGACCATAGCATTGATCTTACCTCTTCATGTTCTTATAAGTACAAAATGGGCATAGAAAATATTCCTATCTCAGAGTAGTAATGAGACTCGAAATGTTCTTCTTTATAAATACCTCAGAAGGGTGAGCACAATACAAGTATTTGATAAATAAAACATCCCTTCATTACTGTATTCTTAATTTCCACCACTATATTCACTTCTTCTAATCAGTATTTACACACACACTTTGGAAAACAAATCTCACCTCCAAGTTCTCCTTCAATAACCAACACATCCTCCCATTCACAGTCAAACATACATGAAAAGTCTAAATCCCATCTCCTCTTCTATTTCTCCTTTTCACCCCACAACCTTCTAAAATCTGGATCCTACTCCCCCCACTCTGCTGAACCTGCTCTTGTCAATGTCAGCGATGATGGCCTTGTAGTTAAATCCAATAAATAATTTCCAGGTCTTATCTACCTGAACACTTGGCAGAGTTTGACACTATTGACTGCTCCTTCTTTCTTGAAATGCCCTTTCCCTATGACTTATCTATAACTACACTCTCCTTGTTTGCCTTCTACTTCACTAGCCACTTCATTTTTAGTCTCTTTTGTGAGTTTTCCTTTCTCCTTGACCTACCCTTTAATTATTGCCAATCTTAAAAATCATGTCATAAGCCCCTTGACTGTCTTATTTTAAATAATCCTGCTAGCTAATATCATCTGTATCCAGGACCTCCATTTCTATTTATCACATGATGGATCCCATCACAAATTTACAGCTTAAATGGGAGTACATGGGAGTTCAGGAATACAATCTGGAGTCAGTACATCTGTTTTCAAGGATTGGATCATTACTCTAAACTTACTATGAGATGGAGAAATCGTTCCAGATCAGTTGTTTACAAAATAATTTTGAGAATGATCTTTTATTCACTCATTAAGAAAACATGATTCTGGGCCTCCCCGGTGGCTCAGTGGTTGAGCGCTGCGCTGTGGAGCTGTTGGCAGCGGCGACGCGAGTTCGACACCCGGCTGGGGAGAATCCCACATGGTGCAGCAGACCTCTCCTGCCTCACCCGCTGCTCCCCTCAGCGGTGTACTTCTGATCTGCCTGTTCTGCTCCCTACTCTGTCTCTGGTGAACCCTCTCGCCGCCCCATGCCTCTGGCCTGTACCCCAGCTTGTATGTACAAATAAAATAAAATCTTTAAAAAAAAAAAAAAGAAAGAAAAAGAAAACATTATTCTACTGCTTAAGAGACTAGGTGATTTACAGAAATATTTAACATTTTATCTATTGCTCATTGTTTCTACATATAGATCATTTTATAAGCCTGTATGACAACAGGCTATTTGACACCACTATTTGTTTGTCCTGTAAGGTTTTCAAATTCAATCTCTCAGTATATTTCCCCAAACCTCCTTATCTTGTCTTTTCTAATCACTTAGTGGCATAGTCACTCAACCAGAATTTCATTCCCAACACTACACTGTTCTTTAAGGTCTTTTTAATTTTCACCCTTTATGTCACCCTTTCCATTTCTAATATTTGTTTTTGCCTCTTTTTTTTTTCTTTTAAAAAGAAATCCTCTCAGAGATATGTCTATTTTTCAGGATCTTCAAGTAACTTTTGTGTGTTTTAAAAATAACTAGATCAAATTTATCATTTTTTAAAGCTGAGTAGTATTCCATGGTGTATATATACCACATCTTCGTAATACACTCATCTGTCTTTAGGCACGTGGGTTGTTTCCCTAACTTGACTATTTTTAATAGTGCTGAAATAAATATAGATGTGGATACATCCTTTCATTTAAGTAGTCTTGCATTTTTGGGGTAGATAACTAAGAGTGGAATTGCTGGATCTCAAGGTAGATCTATTTTTAATATTTTGAGAAATCATCATACTGTTCTCTTTAGGAGGTGAACCAATCTACATTCTGTCCAACAGTTTATGAGGGTCTCTTTTTCTCTACATCCTCATCAGCAATTGTTACTTTTTATTTTTGATATGGCTCATTTTCTCATAGGTGATATGGTATTTCATCGTATTTGTAATTAGTATTTCCCTGATGATATGTGATGAGCTTTTTTTTTTCATGTGTCTACTGGTCCTCTGTATGTATTCTTTGAAAAAAATGCCTATTTGGCTCTTCTTATTTTTTCATTGGATTATTTGTTTTCTTTTTGCTAAGTTCTATGAGTTTTAGTTTTGACATTACTTCTTTAATGCTTTTTAGAAATCTTTTTTTTTTCAATTTTGCTTCTTTGTAATAACTTCTCAGTTGCTTTCATCTTTGCACGACTTGATTCGCATATTTTCAAAATGTATGTTTCTATGGTTATACCAGTCATTTTCCTGAGCATTTTGAAGAGATCTTACAATGATCTCCTGGCATCCAGTGTTTCTCTAATTATTCATTTGTTTATCAATATTCCTTCTATTTGACTGCTTTTTAATTGGTTAGTTTTCAATTTATAATTATCAAAGATTATATTCTATTTTTTATTTTGAAGGCATTCTAATGAAGGACTCACTAAAATAAGGACTATGATATGAATCATTACAATGAACAATAATCTAGAGTCAAAAGTCCAGGATTTGTGTCCTTGCTATGTCACTTCTTGGCTTCATGATCTTGGGAAGATCACAAAACCTCTTTAAATACCCAAATCCTTCCCTTTCAAAATCCTACTCTTTTGAGTGAGAATAACAATATCAAAATCAGAGAGTGGCAACCCTGGAGGGTAGCAAAGAGGATTGAAAGAGACAACATTCAGAAATGCTGAGCTCACTGCTTAATTCAGAAAAGTGCCCAGAGATTATGCCATATTAAGAAATGTACACTTAACTAAGTACCAACTTGGATTGTCTGTTTTGGATGGTACGTGAACTGCTGAGGCTGGCAAGGCCCAGGGAAGCAGTTTGATGGTCAATTAAATTAATCATCAGGATAGATATCATTGTTGAATATTTTCCCATTACTCTTAGTCTATTTTTAAAGGTTTACTCTTTTGTTTTTATTCTACGATTTCACTACAATGTTTCACTTTCAGTTTCCTTATATTTATCCTGCTTGAAGAATAGGATGCTTCTTGGATTTGAAGATCTGTTTTCATCAATACTGAAAAACTTATTATATTTTGAAATATTTTCTCTCTATTATCTCCCTCTGGGATTAAGTTGTATGTCTGATAAAGTTACACAATTATCCTTATGTTTTGCAGTACCTTATTCATATTTTCCATATTTTTTGTCACTCTGACTCCTGTTGACTAATTTTGGACACATTCTATTTCACTAACTCTCTCTTTAGATGTATCCATTCTGCTGTTTAATCAGGTTTTAAGTTGAATCACTGTACATTTCGTATTAGAAGCTGTATGTTTAAGGTTTATCTGTTTATTTCTTGTCTTTCATTAAAGACCTGTAAAACTACAATTTCTACTTCATTATATCACTTTGACAGTGTACTTCTACATTCTGAGTCTGACATTTGCATCAACTCTAGGAATTTGGAGTAAATAACTCCTTATGGTTGTTGTTGTTTTCTTTCTGCTTATGCTCAGAAAAAAGGATTTGCTTTCTCTCTTGATTTATGTCTTTATTGCTTGAACTTAATCAGTGATATTCCTATGAGCGTAAATTAAGGACTTGGAAAGTCCTCCAGATTATCCAGAAAGTCTCCAGACTCTCCAGAAAGTCCTCCAGTTGACTCCAGAAACCTGGGAGCATTTCAGTCCTTTCTGAGGATATAGGCTACTACTGGAGATTCTGTTTCCCATTCACAAACTATTTTTATTATGTTACTTACCACATTTTATTGAAATGTCTCTTTACTTGTCTGTATTTCCAATTAGAATATATATTCCATGGCAACAAATATTATCTGCTTTGTTTATTCATGTGTCCCAGACACTTGGTCAAATGTCTTACCTTAGGATAATGAATATTCTTTGAATACATGAAAACATGGATAGGTTTATAAATAGTCAGAGAATATTGAAAAGGAACAGAAATGAAAATTTCAACTAGCACTGTACAGTTTTTAATCCTTATTTTTTTCTTTATCAAATCTAAACTTCAATACGATTTCTTAAATACCTCATATATAATAAGAGCTCAGTGATTTTATTAAAGATAAAATATTCACTGGTTACAGTTAGTGATATCCTTGCACTTCTCTAAGTAAAACAGTAAAAATAAAGTGATAAAACTGTTTGCTACTACATATATTGAAGTGTGTGTGTGTGTGTGTGTGTGTATAAATACTTTTCAATACAGCATAGTCCTCATTATTTTATCTTAGGTCCATTTTCACACAAATTATCCTAATTGGTATTTGAATCCTACTATTTTCAGCTTGTCACAGGGTCCCGCTTAAACACAGTCTACACCACCCACTGTCTCTATCCATTTTGTCCTGTCACAGGCACATCAAGTCACCTCTGAGTGTAATCACATCAAAATCGATTTTCATGGCTGAGAGAAAAATAATGGAAATTTCTCTAATGTGGTAAATGTATGTGTTCCTTTTGGTTAACCAAAATAGACTATATATCAGACCTGTCAAAATTAAGTTTTCTTGATTCAGTGCTCTTCTACCAACTGGTATACAAATTATAAAGGCATGCTGTGTAGCACCGTGATGCAGTCTTCCTGCTTCTCTGGCTCCCCCTGCATTTCTTTCAAATACAAAATCTCACCAACTTATCAAGCTACAAGCTGACCCATAATATAAATCCCCAAGGAATTGTCTCATTATTAGGATAACTTAAATCTGTCACTTCTTAGGTCAGTGAATTCTCACATTAGAAGATATTCTAAAAGAATAACAATGGTAACATTTGGATAGACTCAAAACTGAAGTTAAATATTATATTTAGAGATTTTTTTCCAGATCCTAATTTTTGATTTATATCATGGATAGTAATCATTTGGTGTCAGGAATCACTCACTTGGATATCAGTGTCTATTTCTCTGAAGTCATTCAAGGTGAACAACCATGTTTAATGTAAACGATTCCAATGAGGTGTCATCCTAATACACTTGTTGTAACAAGTTCTCTCAACACATATGGATGCTGAAAATATATGCCAAATCTTCCCTTTCAGTTTCTTAATAAGTATGGTCACAGCTGCTTAATGATGTTGGGTATGAATTTCAACCTGAATGATCCAGCTCGTCTATCTACATTCCTTTAACTATAGCAGTCCTTTTCTAGATTTTGACTATTAAAGCAACTGCTGAAAGATATCTTATAATAATTGGCAATGTTTTCATTGCCAAATATGGGAAAATGATCTAATTGTTCAAACACTGACCACAATAGTGTTATGAAAGTTTCTGGCTAGTAACCCGATTTTTTATTGGCCTTCAGTAGTCATTACAACCAACAAGAAGTAAACCAACACCTATTTCAAGTTAGTATCCTGAATATATTCTGCTGAAATTCAGGATTTTATTCCTTTTGTCTAAACAAGTAAGAATGAGAACACAATAAAATGTGCCTCTAATAAAACAAGATGCTGCAGTGTTCCAAAGAAACTTCAGGCAATGTGGATATTTCCATAAAAAATAAAGTAAGCTTTTTCAATATACTTCTTTTTAAAATCAACTTATTTCTTAGCTCTGTTTTCTTCATTCAAAACTAATTCTTCTAAGGTTCAAATGAAAGCAAAATCAATTCTCAGAGTTTGGGTAGTCGTGAACAGTAATGAGAAATTGGTTTGCATGTCTGGTAATGGAAACCTTGTTAAAAGTCAGATTGCTGTTTTAAACTCCTGGGATGTTTTGAACAAGGTATCGTAGAGACACACATGAATAGCCAGTGATAGTGTTCTTTATTTAATATTCACATTTAGTAATCTTAATAATTTGATTCCACAATTTATAATATTCACTAAGACTTTTATTTTTAACAGCTGGCCATATGGCATAGTAGAAAAATCAGAGTACTTAAAGAGTTCTCTATTTCAAGTTAAATTTCCTAAATCTGGTCTATCAAACAATTTTTAACAGAAAACAAAACTCTTTCAATAGTTTCTTTTTAAGTTAAAAAAAATCCTTAGTACTAATTCTTTATGTTGTTAACAAAAGATTCCATAGTTTGCATAAATTTATAATTTATTAACTTATAAATTAAAAAATATGTTTTGCCATTCTTTAAAATCTATTTGTAGTATTTAGTATTTTAAACATCCAATGACAAAATTTTGGGGGTGGATATATAATAGTGAATTGTTCACTGAAATGAAATCTGAACTGGCTTTGAGAACTTTCTCCTTCAAAGATTGATGAAAATGTTGTAAAAAGGCCAACCTAACCAGAATGATAAGAAATCCATTCATATCCCTTAACAGACTTTCAATTCTGGACATTCCCACTTCTGGGTGGCAAGTCTGATGTGATGTGCATTAGCATAATCGATAGGGAAATTGATCCAGTACAAAGATGAGAAGGAAGAACTGACAGCGGAGGATTTCCTTCTTGAAACAGACTTGAAAAACATAATTTCTGGTTAGTATGTAATGGAAATATTTTTACCTGCCTGGACTTTCATAATGAAAAATATCCCTTACAATCTGCAGTGTTTTTCTAACTAGGCAGCTGAATAAATTAATAATAAATTACTGTTCTATTCTAATTCATTGCATTATAATAGATACTTTGGTGACTGTATGACGTATATTACAATCCGAGTTTCCCAACATACACTAAAACTCTGTTAATGCCTGGTTAACTACTATGTGAGTTCAATATATCAGTATTTTAAAATGGATTATTATATGTGCTTTAAGTTCTTAATGAACTTGTTAAATGAACGGTGAACATTCACTCATTCATTTGCAAATATTGAGCACTTACTCTGTCAATTACAGTTGTAGGTGACCTCATTGAAATTTGATTTTGACTTTGTGATGGCAAGAGTTTGGCATAGATCTGTTTTTTTACCGTGTTATCTCAAATTCCGTTTCATCGCTTATTTACTATATCAACTTGAACAAGTTACCCTGATTTTCCCTTATATAAATGAAGGTAATAAAAGCATGAATAGTCATGGAGCTTTGTGATAATTAAATAAGTACTATATTGAAATGTATATCATGATAAAATTTATACATGGCAACTACTATTATTTTCTTTCTTATTTTATATACCCCACACTGCGGATCTTGGTGAGAAATACCTTGCATGTAAGATATAAGTAATAAATAGAGGAGTGAAGATTCAACTCAGTTTCTCTAAATTAACGTCTTTATCTTTCTAAAACTTATTTTTGTTAAGATAATACATATGCATCATTTTTAAAAAAAATAGTAATACTATAATATTTAGCCAAATGCAAAAAAAAACCTACAATATTTTTTCTTTTCTCTTCACACCTCATTCCAATAACATGCTAATATTTGTTTAATTTATCAATTTTAGATGCTTATGTATTGTTTTCCTCTCATGAAATATGGGGACTTAGCACCAAAATGTTTCTACATTCTACTTTGCATTCTTTCACTTTTCTATGATAGTTATATCAAAATTGTTCAGATAAAGCTAGTTTGTTGTTTACATTATGGTTACTACTTAATTATTTTTTTAACCCTGAGCCTAGTCAAGCACTATATTTAAAATTTCCCTGTAACTAGTTTTTTACTTATATGGTGATGATAATGAAGATGATGATGATTTTGTGCATGTTGAAGAACTGGGGTATAGGCCAGAGGTACAGGGTGTGAGAGGGCTCACCAGAGACAGAGTGGGGAGCAGAACAGGCAGATCGGCTGCAGTACACTGCTGAGGGGAGCAGCGGGCGAAGCAGGAGAGGTCTGCTGCGCCACGTGTCATAGTTCCCTGGCTGGGGATGGAACTCAGGCCATTGTGATGGGCTTTTGCAATGGGAGTACTGAGACTTAATCTCTAGACCACCAGGGAGGCCCCTCTTACCTCAAATTTTATTTAAATTGACTAGATGTAGAATGTATGTTGAAAAATACATTTTTTTCTGGGCTTGAAAGTATTACTCTGTTATTCACTTTTGTTTAGTTTCTAGTTTTGTTTAATAGTCAATTGTAATTCTGAGTCTCCATGCTTTCTTCTGATTATCCTTCATTCTTCACATATGACTTGTTTTATCCTTTATGGAAGTATTTGAATATTAATTTACTCTGGTTTCAGAAATTCTGTGATGACATGTCTTATATGGGATTTTTTTTCTGTTCTATAATATGTATGTTCTCATTATTCTAACTACTCTGAGAAATTTTATTTCCTTGTTACTTGGAAAATTTCCTCATTTCAATTATTTTTATGCAATTTATTTTAGTCTGCTAGGTTATCATTTATGAATCTTTAAAACTCATTTCATACCAGCTTCTTAGAAATCCTGGCCTTTTGGTAAGGGTAGGATTAGACTTCTTAGAAGAAACTCTATAGTTCAGGAAAATGTGGAAAGATATATTCCAAATACTCAAAGATAAAACTGCTAGTCAAGAATACTATATCTTAAAAAAAAAAAAAAAAGATATAGTATTCTTGACTAGCAGTTTTATCTTTGAGTATTTGGAATATATCTTAAAAATACAAGCAACACATTAAAAATACAAGCAACAACAAATGCTGGAAAGGATGTGGAGAAAAAGGAACTCTTCTACACTGCTGGTGGGAATGTGAACTGGTCCAACCACTATGGAAAGCTGTATGGAGATTCCTCAAATTGCTAAACATGGAGCTCCCATACGACCCAGCAATCCCACTTTTGGGAATTTACCCAAAGTACACAAAAACACTAATCCGAAAGGATACATGCACCCGTATGTTCATTGCGGCACTATTCACAATAGCAAAGGTATGGAAGCAACCCAGATGTCCAAAAATAGATGATTGGATCCAGAAGATGTGGTACATATACACAATGGA